>LJIJ01000298.1:0-149014 GCA_001718145.1 Orchesella cincta | reverse complement strand
TGCCATCTGAAATGAATGCCGCTACCCTTTCTCCAGGTGGTACAAGGTACGGCATTCATTCAGTGCATTAGAAGCCCATGTTAGTAATTTGTTATTTTTGAGGGTTCGAAATGAAAAAACAATGCATTACGTGTGTGTATAGAATTGTTATTCGGGGACGAGGTTGGAACTTACTGCGTGTGTGATCACAGGAACACGGGAGGGAAGAAAGTAATTTCTGGAAATAAATGGGAAAGTGGTGAGAGGCAGTGCAGCCGCCACGGATCATATCGTTATGCCATTAGAATGAATGAATTGTGTGCCAAAGGGTAAAGCTCCGAAAAAACGCAGAGTGCGATTTAGGAAGAAAAGCATTGGCACACGAGCTGAATTATTACGTTTTGAAATATACTGTATGGGGCAAAGGGAGTTGCAGTTAATTCGAAAATGTGAATATTGAAGCACAAATACAACTACGTTTGTTTATAATGGGATCGTTAACTTTTACTAGTTGTACTTTCTTTCTACTTACGCAAGTTGTGTGTGGTAAATGCAATTATAGGCATGCAGATTGAGAAATCTTGTTCGGTAATTGTAGAGCAAATCATACAAAAGGCTCAATGCTAGTAGTAGCTTGTGTTTATTTTAGCCTCCATATTGTACACATATCATCTTGTAACCGAGAGACATTTACAACGCACCCTCCAAGGGATTCTTCGTAGATTGTATTTTGGTATGATACGATGGTTAAGTTTGTTGGTTTTTGGTGAAGAAACACGATTTTCTCGTGGTGTGTATTGTTCTATACGGTTTTGTAAGCTTCATTGGGCGTGCCGCTTTCCCCCAGTTTGTTTGCAGAGTACGATACGATGCTGTTTTCGTGTTTAAGCGAGCCAGCACTGGATCTCGATGCAATCCTTTAAAAGTAAGGGGTTTAGAAGGAATTATGCTGACTACGCTGTATGTAGGCACTGTTTAATAACGGAATTCGTAATAATGCATCTGGATATTATTTGAATACCAAAGAAAAGAAAGTGATGAAAAGTAGAGCTACTCCCACACGTCGTCTGGATTCGTGGTTTCCAACTCCTTTTCTTCGTTAATGAGACGTGTTTCCAGTTTCCATTCTACATTTTAAGCTATGAGCTTTTACATTTTGATTAAATGAAGCAAAAACTAATTGAGTTAGTTATATTTTGGTGGAATAAGCATTTTTTAGTCTCCCTTTTTTGGTCAAAGGAGTTTCCACTTTGAATTAATTTGCTGAATTATGGAGTTTCTAAAGAGAAGTTTCTAGCATAACTTTCAGCCCCTTAATATCAAGATAATTCTTTCTTTACGTTGCACACATGTTAGGATGGGAGTAGTATTTGCGTTGTAGATTACTATTTAGTCAGGATTTTGGCAGCTGATGAGTAATCGGCAATGAAAAAGTCATTAATGCCTACTTAGTTAGGACGGAAGCCCGTTAGCAAGGCCAAAATTGCTAGCGAAAGCCGTTTATGTACTCTCCTTTTGTTTGTGTTAAATTATTTTACTAAACCATCGGGTTTGGTTGACTGACAGGAGCGTATACAATTGTTGCAGTGATAAGTATATGGCATAAAAAGGGTTTACTGTTCTTCTTTCGGCAGGATTCAATTATTTCTGTAGAGAGAGTGATGCCTTTTGACGGGTTGTTAAAAGCACAGCTCGATCCCTTTCAAAATAGCATGAAAGACTAGAACAAAATAACCAGCTCATTATAAAAATATGTTGTGATCTAATTTTCACCAGTTTCACTAGCATCTTTCAATATAGATTACCTATAGACTGTCAAATGAGATTTTCAAAAGCATCCATTTCAACCTCGGGTTTCCCCAGCCAGTAGCAGCACATGTGCTTCCCGTTCACGGCCTGCTAAAAGTCATGCTTTCCGATGCAGATGCGATTTTCTTTTGTAAGCTGGGTTGACTTATTTACGCAGGAAGTAAAACACGTTGAGTGTTTGTCTTAAAGGATCAGATGTCGGTGATAATGTTGTGTGCTAATGTAAGTTATGACAGTAACGTCATACTGGCTGGAAATTTACGGTACATGGGCTGCATGATAACAACCTACATATTGGGATGTCGACGTGAGGTTTAGCAGTCAGAATGTTTATGTAACGAAAATAGTAAACCACAAAATTTTGAGGAGAAAATGGAGAAAGGAGTATCATATTTAAATGGAGGTAATGAAGTGACGCGATGATGTTGTCGCGTGAACAGAATGAATATATTAGCCGCAGTGCGGTAACGCTGTGCTTTGATTAAACTCGAAGTGTGAGCAGTGCCGCTTGGTTTGGTATTCTTATCATTTTTTCTTTACAATATGAAACAACCCCTTTCGCATGTTAATTTAAGTCTTTTTACTATGTCAGGCGTCAAGTCTCTCACTTTACTCTGTTGTGGATTCACTGATCGCTTTTATGTTCCATTCCAGTTCTTGTTTGGTGGTGACGAATGGTAGTAGTAGTAATAAATGCGTGGTGATGTGATGATGCACATGAGTTGAAATACAAACAGGCTCCTTTGACTAATTTGAAGTCAAAAAGTATTGGGAACATTGTTCAGATGGGAAGTGAAAGGACAGCTTTCTCCTTCCTGATTGAACCTTATAGAAAATGCGTTTAAGAGAGGTATTTTGGAATCCAACATGCATTATGTAATAGAGTATGTATCACGTTTGCTACTTAATGAGACTTCTTTCTTTTGGGGCAAAGTTAGATTCATTCGTATGGTACTGAATCCGCAGCTAAGGTTATAAGAGAATGAGTGAAATACGTGTATAAAGATGTAAAATGCAACGGAGGCATTCTATGTACAAGCTTATGCATGCCATAAAAGTCAAATAAATTTCTTAGAGTTGAGCGTTGAACCCACTAGGCTTAATGGTGTATGTGAAATTACGAGAAAGTAAAATGAAATGAAATGCAGCTTACGCATACATGCTATATGCACAATTACACTTATCGTTAGTACACAACGTGCCTAATACTCAGGGTTCGGATTAAATTCCGGAGGAGTTGAGTGCCAAAACATAAAAAAAGTAGGAAGAATATAAAAGAGTCAAATCTATTTCTATTGCATCTTCTTGAAATGTCTCATTTACCCCACCCTTCAATTTCTATAAGTGGTGTGAGAGACCATGATCTTGATAAAAGTATGATATTTTATGCCGTGATCTTTGTTCCTCGGTTCCTCCTCTTCTTTTATTTTTCGGAGCTTTGAGTATAATAATTTATTTTGGGCTATTAAATTTGTACAGATGACGGAAAATCGCATGAAAAGTTTTTACTATATTGATAATAAAATGCAGCGAACATTCCTGTATACCCACGTCCACCATTTCATCGTGCATCCAAACGAGGAAAACCTACAGCTCATAAACATTTATTTGATTTTTAAAACGCAAGCTTTATTTCTAATTCCCAACAAGCAAGAGTCTGAGCTCAAAAACTTGCTGTGAGTGATTAATTTGCTTAAAAGTCAAATTCACTTGGGATGCATCTCTATAGATAGAGCATCATTCAAAGTCAATGTATGCATGATTTTCCTAATAGTTTGCATTTAACGACTTGAAGTCAAAATGTCAAAAATGATACCTCAAGCGATCCTGTAATTCAGTGGCTATTTGAGCACGTTCCTAAAATGGTGTAGGAAATGGTAATCCATAAAAATGGATCAAAATGTCGAAAGTAGTGAAGAGTCGAAATCTGATAATTCTGATAAGGAAAGTAGATGTAGTGAAACTTATTCTAGTTCCGAATCAGAACTTGATTTCGTGTTTGTGTTGAAGTCGTAAGAAGCTGCACAGTTCTACCTAGCATAGCATAATGCTAGAATTTATCTCTATGAATTTGTGTCTAATATATATATTTGTTCTGTGTTTGCAGTGATGTCGATCTCGATAATCAGCGTCATCTTTCTGATGCCAATAATTCTGGAAGTTCTTCCAATTCCAGTTTGTCAGCTAGGTAAGTTTTTCCAGATAAAAAAACATTTAATTTTAAGTGTTATTTATATGCTCTACATTGCATTTTTTTCTTTTTTTCAAAAAAGGAGTCTGGACAGTCCGAATACCTCGTCATTAGAGTTGGCTGGTCCTTCAGTTTCGTCATCCTCCCTTCGCGCTCGTGACTCCGAGACTCCTGATCATTCTGCCATACGTCATTCCGAACTCATTACCTCTTCCTTCAGTACTCCCCCCAAATGGGAAGGAGATAGTGATATTGAAATCGAGCAAGACCCTCCTGATTGGACGAAAGATGTTCCAGAAGAAATTCTCAGCCGACTGGATCGGCTCGAGAAAAAGAGACAAGAAGTTATTAATGGTACGCTGCACTTTCAAACTTTTCTTTTTGTTCTTTTAACAAAAGTGAGTCATGTAGTAGTTGTCGACGAACATGATGCCTGCTGTCAGATAATACAAAAGATTGAACTTTCAAAGTTATCTCAATGTCCTGAGGATATTTGTACATGTACAAATAGTGATGTAGGTTCATAACGCAAGGTCTGATTGTTAAACTGTCGCTACTTTTTGCAGAACTTTTTCATACGGAGCGGTTGTATGTTCGTAAGCTGAAAATAATGGATCGTCTTTTCTTCCGGCCGATTGTAAGTCAGCAATTGTTATCTACGGACGTGGTTCAACTGCTGTTTCCTAATTTGGAGGAAGTTTTAGAAATTCACGAGCAGTTCAATTCTTCTCTGAAAAAGAAAAGAACTGAGGATCCCCTCGTTGGTGATATTGGCCCGGTGCTACTTGAATCGGTATGATTACAAAAAATACACACAGATGCTGCGCAAATGAAAAAAATGTAGATTTATGAATGTAGAATTAATTGCATAAATTCTCAATTTTTATTTTGTTTTTTCTTTGATTTGTAGTTTGATGGGGAAAAAGGTGATCAACTCAAGCTTGCTGCTTCAACGTTTTGTGCTAGGCAGCAAATTGGCTTAGAGATGTTACGAGAGAGAAGAAAACGGGATATGAAATTCCACGCGTTTTTAACGGAAGCAGAGTCCGACCCGGTGTGTCGCCGTTTGGGAATCAAAGACATGATTCCTACGGTCATGCAACGTCTTACGAAATATCCCCTTTTATTTGAAAGCTTGTGTAACTGCACAGCTGCTGATTCCACTGAGTACAAAAATCTCCAGAGAGCTTTGGAGCTGAGTAAAGAGGTTCTTTGTAGTGTTAATTTAGCTAAAAAGGAGGCAGAGGACGAGGAAAGACTTCAAGAGATTCAAAGGAGGCTGGACAAATCCTTCTTTGAGAAAGGTGTCGAGAGGACAGATCATGCGTTTAACGACCTTAGGGTATGGACAGTTATCCTTAATTGAATAATCCGATTTTCTATAAATTCTCATTACTCATATTTACTTTTTTACTAATTCAGTTTTGCTTTTGTGTTTATTTTTGTGTAGAACTTTGATTTTACTCGACATAAACTTAGTTATGACGGGTCGTTGATTTGGAGAGTGCAAAAAGCCAAGGGAGACCGACTTAAATCAGAACATCAGGAGGTTCTCCTTGTTCTTTTAGAAGATATGATAGTCCTGTTATTGAAAGTAGATGACAAATACGTCTTGAAAAATCACAATATTGGGTCTGGAAAGGCGGACAGAATGCCAGCAAAACCCATAATCAAACTTAATACTCTTCACGCAACCCGTGTTGCTGCAGGTAATGATAAAAGAATACAAGCATGCATGGTCATAAATTATATATTAGTTTTATATCTATATATTTACTAATGATTTCATTTACAGACAAGAAAGCATTCTATCTCCTCTCCAAGACGTCGCCAATTCCGTTCATGTTTGAATTGGTATGCAGCACACCGGAAGAAAGAACATCGTAAGTCTTATTCTGTTCTTTTGTCATGTATTTAAACAGATAAAACCAGTAACGGATCATTAGTTCAGTTCTATACGAACGAACCCTGATAAAGGGGAAGTATTAATGATCTTATTTTAAAGTAAACATAACTCTGCAGTCAAAGTATAGTTTGTCAACTGGAGAATAGCAACAGCAGAGCTGGAATAAGGAAAAGAAATGTGTCATACTTGTTTAAAATGAGTGTTTCACCAAAAATAACATGGTTCTATTAATATCTAATGTATGCCTTTGAAACTCATTGTGCTACACCACGGTACGATGAGGGGGATTTCCTTCTGACTTGCACACATTTTTCACAAGATCGTTCACTGAGTGAGAACGACTCATTTTGGTCTTTTCAAAGCGTGCAAACTTGGGCAGACTATATAGGATGTATGAAGGCAGAGTTAGTACAAACCGTTTCCCGTTGTGTGAGTCAAGTCTGTACTTTTGAATGGTCGACGCGTGAAATGTTCGTTTAAATCGTTTAAACTCAAATTGCAGTTTTTCAGAGGAGACGATGAAATCTTGGCAGCTGTATAATAATGCATTGCCTAAAGTTAACTATGTATTAACATACACTGTATTTCTAGTGAGTCGTTCGAAATCCCGTAGTAGTAGTAATGCTTGGTAGAATCGTGTCCCAGATCAGTGTGCATTCTCGTTGTGCTGCATGGTTTTAAGGAATGATTTCTATCGCATTCATTTCATTCTATAGTAATAACTCGTTGGAAAATTAGAGTTGTTTCGTCAAGGCAAGCCCCAAACTGAACGGGTTAGTCATTATGAGTTTTGAGCTTGTTGCGGTTGTGTGGATTAGTAGTGTATTGAACAAAGAAGTTTTAAAAGAAGGAGCGACCATGAATTTAAAATCTTTGTCTTGTGGTGATTTATGATTTCATTACTGTGGGTTCAAGAAAAAAGACTGGATCATTTACAATTTAGAAAGAGAACAAAAGCATAGATTGTGAGGTGGTTTTTCAATTGAGAATGTTCCATTGTACTGCGTGACATTAGTTATCATTCAATTTCGACGTAAGCTTCAGTTATTCAACTAAAACCGGAAAGCGCTACAGACAGACTTTAGACTCCGGTAAATAACCTTAAAGATGTCTGCTAATCCACTGAAAAACGTTTTTAATGAAGTTCAGAATCAGGCAAATAGGTATGGTATAAGCAGGTATATAAGTAAGTACTGTGTGAAGCTTGTCTCGTAATGAATGAGAAGAAGAGGGTGGAACATTTTCCAAACCTTAAGCTAAGCTAATTAACATGTTTCGTGAATTGTGGGGTTAGCTAAGTTTTGCATTTTAATTGTTGTTTCTTTTCAGATGGTTACAACATATAACCAAAGCTGCTGATGAATACAAGAGCAGACAAGAGTCAAGACGTTGTGAAGTTCATCCAATCAATAACATTCCACCATCCGCTGCTGCTGCCGAATCAGAGGATAGAACTAAAGAGTAAGCAGACTTTTCAATCTACTCTAAACTTGTAGCGATACAAAGTCAAAATGTATCATCATATTAGAGCTATTTAGATTAGGAATGATCTAAGATATTGGGGAATTGCTGGTGTGAAATTAGTAGTATTCATCAATTATGACATTTTCATGCATCGTCAATGTGAAATGGTGAGACAGCATATTTGGAACCTTGCCATGGTGGTTATTTGGTCTGGCAGTTATGTTCAGTCAGACACGGTTACTTCACGAGTTGTAGGATGCTAGAATTAAAAGTATTTAAACTGATTGTCTATCATAGACGTGCTCTAATATAATGTTGAAAATGTGTAGGCAAATGTGACAGAAGCGTTTATTGAAAGAGTCACGGATTAGTTATGGGAAAGGAAGGGAGGAAACGAGGAAAAAGAATGTTTATTTGTGAGTGGGAGGAGTAGTTTAAAAAGCAATATCGTTAAAGCGTATGTATTTTGTATGATTCATGAACCATGAATACACCTCTTGTTCAGCAAATTCGACGTAGTTTACATGCATTAGGATTGAAACCGAATGTTCCTTTCATCCTCCGTGTCTTGGTGTTTGCTATGAATAATTTAGACATACAAGTCTGTATAATGCTTGTTTAATATTGCGAAAAACGTCTCGTGTCAGAATTAAAGCAAGTTTTGCTTGTCTTGTGCAGAAAGTTTTAGGTTGATTTTAATATTTTTTGTGTTATTGTAGTTCGGGTGAAGTAGCTGAAACCAGTGTTACAGAGCAAGGGGATCAAGCTACCGACCCTGGAACACTTCAAGAGCCTGAAGCAGGTACCTCTAGCAAAAAAGATACAAGTCCTGCACCTGAGAATCCATCGAGTAGTGCCAGTGGAGGAGACGAGAGCCCACAGTCTCCAGAGAAAGGTGCCGCAGGTACAGTACACTTTTGTTTGGTGGAGCAATTTACACACGTTTGTCTTGTCTTTTCCTTTCAACAATGGTTATGGGTGGTCATCGAATTTCCAATCAATCGTACTTATTATTACCTTTCGCTTTTCATTGCGAGATAACATGAAAATGCTACAATTAACATTCAAGATTCATTGCTGGATTTTCTGTATGAATTACACTTGTCTCTTTACAATTTACAAAAGTGTGGGTCTTTCCTCCATTTTGGTTATTTTCTGAGTTTGTTTGTACGTTTCATGGGAATTCTTGTGGTGGGTACAATAAAGTTACCGATTAAGTATTTCCTCATTGGTCCGTATGTGTAGGTGATGGAAAACTGCCTGTAGGAGCTACAGGGGAATCTGATTCTGCATCACCAAGTCCTGCACGTCGTAAGCAAGGGGAGTTTTTGCGAGTTACCGAAAGCTCGCCTCTGATTGATCCGTCAGAGGTGGTGGTGAATGAAATTCCAGAAGTTCACTTTGCAAAACTTGTTATTTCTCCATATGGTACATACATACCTATTCACACATCTTCTTACTTTTTCTGCGAATTATTATCTTCCTTCTGTATGAAACCTTTTCTTCATTCCTCGCAAACATTTTCTATTTTAAGTTTACTTTCAAACAAAGCTTTATCGTAGTGTGTAGTTTTTCCTTCACATTCCCTTGCATGCGGTTAGCAGACAGCTTATCTATAAATACCTATATACTATTATCCTCTTATTTCTAGTTTGTATGAAACCTCTTTTGATTTGCAAGGTTTTTTACTCAAGTAAATATTTATGATTTAATTGCTTCTTGGCAAACCTTTCCAAGGTCCAACCTGTTATTTTAACAACTTCTCAACTCAACAACTTACCTTGCGGCTTTTCGTTATTTGTTTATTAATGCATCAATGACCTTAAAATTACAGAGGAACTCAAAGTAGCCGATTCAAAGATCCAAATGGCGTTTGAAGAAAAGATGAAAATTATTTCCAAAATGTGCCACATTCCACCGGAAGCATTGGAGAAAGGGGAGTCGGCAGATGCTTCTGATTCTAAAGGGTCAAAGGATGCCAAAGAATTAGTCGTTGCTTGCATACACCAAGGTATATTGTATAAACGGTTCAAGCCTGTCAGGTAGGATACAAATAACATATAACTAACTAAGCAATATTGTATGCTATTTCAGTTGATCAGCTAGGCCAGCTTATCGCAGCACAGAAGTTTACGAGTGAGAATATCCAAGTGCAGAAGGAGCAACTGAGTATTCATAAAGTATTAAATAGTCTTTTGACACAACTCCTGGTGAGTAAAATTTTTATTTTATTTTATTTTCAAGTTAACTTTAAAGCATAGAATCTAAATCTTTTGGTTGTCTTTATAGAATGAGGTGCACAGAAAGGATGAGGATTTGGAAGTACGACGGCAGGAAGTTCATCGTCTTCGTGAGCAAAATCACGGGTATCAGGAGCGGCTTCAGACGAAGACCAAAGCCAAAACAGAAGCAACTCTAGTGAGCCCCGCACGTAGTCCAACGCATTCACGACCCAATAGCTTTGTCTCCTTGTCCTCTTCTTCAGATCATCATGATGATGAAACCGGTACGTGAACATTTCAATTTGAATGCTATATTTTTAACTGTGAATGCAACGTTTTAACTGTTAAGTCTGGACAAGGCAATTAATGCAATTTCGCGTCTTGCCTATCCGTTGCTCTGTATTTGGGAATAATAAGCAAACACTTTTTTAACACGTGTGCATTTTGTTGTGATTTGCATGAAGTTTACTCACGCAATTCTGATACATTGATGTTTGATTATAATGATACTACAAAGCTGATTGCGGATTCAGACGGATTAATTTATCCAAGATTTTTAATGCTTATGAATGTCTGTAACGTGTTGTGTTATTATGTGTCATTACATTTTATTGCATCTGTTCTGTCCGTTTGGATCGTGCTCTCTTTGTCTGAATTAAAGAAGAGTAAGTTCACTAATTGTATCGTGTTAAGTCAAGATACAAACAATCAATATAACGTAGAAAGTAGACGTACTGTCATTGTCATGCATGTGGTATTTGCCTTAACAAAACCAATTACTATTAACTTGAGGTATTGGAGCATGTTTGCTTTTTGGTAGGTTGTTGTATTTTAGTTTAAACGTGTTTGCAACTAAGTAAAGTTTTTACTATCACTAATTTGTGTGATATTCGTGGTTTGTTAATATAGAAGTTGTGGCGAAAGCTCCCTTGAAGCAGCAATTATCCGCTCCTGTAGCTTCCTCCAGTTCTAACAGCACGAGCCCTCTTCTCCCTGTGAACCCTAGTGATGCGGGGTCTGCTTGTGAAAATGTTGCTGAGACGCATCAAGGAGATTCCAGCAGAGACCCATCCACTTGTTTAAGGGGTCAACAAAGTCACACAGCAAGCGAGTTAGCTCCAGAAGTGAGTTAAATGACGACTACAAAAGTCGTCTCTTTGCTGCTTATAATTCAATAACCTTAGCTAACTTGTCAAAGAGAGCAATGCATGGGTTTTTTTGTCCATGTCTTAGTCTCAATCAAAAAGGGATACATTCACATGTAGTTTTAAAAATTATTTACTTAGACTCTTCTTTTGACTATTGTATAACGAAAACTTTATTCTTAATAATAATAATAGGAATTTGCTGACGCATTAGAGGACGTGACGACAGAGTGGGATTCTGCAATTGAAACGAATCGGGAATCCACTGAAACAGAAGTTATAGCTCCAACAAATGAGATTTGTCAGCAGCAACAGCAGAAGGGATCTGGTCTTCAACTGGGGGAAGATGTTTCGCAGACTCCAAATGACGGAAATGTACCTGATAATGGGGCTAGTGAGAAGGACTCTGCTTCTTCTGTCTCTTCAGTGACATCATCCAATCATGGGGACAACATGACCAACGGTCATCAACATCACGAGCAAGTACTAAAGTCGTCTGAATGCATTACAGAAAATGAGAAATCTGCAGGAGGTGACAACAACAACACTGAACACGAAATTGCTAATGGGAAGGAGAGTAATTCTAGCAAAATTAAAGCAGCAGAAGCCCCAGAGGGTGCTAACAGAATCGAGAGTTAAGCTGCGTCATTCATTGATGGAATCCTTACCTTCCGATTTTTGCTGTTGAGTCTTGTTCCTCCGTATGTTGTACCGTGTGTGATAGGCTAAAATATATATTTGCGTAGTTGTAGGCAAAATGAAAACGTCAACCTCACATATGTGCATAATATATTAATTAAGTAATATAATATGTATTCATGTTGCAATGAACAAACTAGATATTATTAATTATGAACATCTGGGAGTAACGTACCGTTACATCTTATATAGATTATAATATCCGCAAACATATACGTTATTGTAACAAAGTCGAAGTTTCCCTTGCAATTAATTCATATGATTGTATTGAGACGTCTTCGCGTATATTTATCTTCCACATAAAAACGCAACAATTTTTCTGGACAGTTATATTGCCTACTTTATCCATGTCTCTTGAAGATATGTTAATCTGATAATCCACTGTCCGCTGAAAACAGTATCCATTATTTCCAGCAGTCAGACATTGTGTGTTACTGAAGTCCTCCTTTTAGAATCGAATAATATTATACCCATGAGATTTACAAATCAATCCGATAGTTCAGTATTTTATCTATAATTATTAGTATAAATTATAAATACTACCCTGTAATGCAAAATTAATGAGATGTAGGTTTTGCGACGTTGCGTAAGCTATTTTTGCTACTTTATAACGATCCGTATTGATAGAGAAAATGTCAAAGGTCATGGTATCAAATATGTCCTCTTCGTTTATACTGTTTGCCATCAATGGCTTGGAAATAGTTCCTCTTTTATATAAGTATTGCATCTCTCTTGAATTTAAAGTCTCATTACATAAATATTAGTAGTTCATGTAATAACTTTTAATAACATTGTTAAGATTCAAGATTGAAGCTTATAATGTCGGAGACGACGATGGGTTGTATAAATTGAAGAATGTACGTAATATGAATACTTTAAGAACAATATTAGAAAAAATTCAAACTATATAATATGAACAACTGATTATACATACACGAAAGCAGAAATGCATACCTATTAAAACAATAAT
Source organism: Orchesella cincta (assembly GCA_001718145.1). Classification (NCBI taxonomy): domain Eukaryota; kingdom Metazoa; phylum Arthropoda; class Collembola; order Entomobryomorpha; family Orchesellidae; genus Orchesella; species Orchesella cincta. Next base: position 136,629 of record LJIJ01000298.1, on the reverse strand, counting down.
ACTAATTCTGAAATTATATACATAATATAAATAGAAGTTGTTTTATTGTTGTTGTATTGTGATGGTTCTAGAATTATTATTAATTTTTGTTTTTTCCGGTATACTGAGCATACATACACAGTTGTCAAAGACCTCGCAGCACACAGAATCCATATAAGTAGTTCATGTTGATTTTTATCATGAGCTACTACACTAATCACAACACTACATACATTAGAAACGGTGTATGTATATTGTATTTAATACGGACCGCAATTTAGATTGAAAGAAATTTAAAATATATATAAACGGTAATCGCTTTATTTTTATGTGATTAGAACTAATACATTGCAACCCTCGATATTTATAAAAAAACTACATTACATGAAATATACTATTTAGCTGCACACAAAAAAACTATTGATGCTATTAGCTATCTTTAACAAAAAATGAAACTGCAATTTGTAACAAGTAAGGTACAGACTAGTTATTATTATCATCCGCATGCGAACAAACAAACTTGATTGTAAATTTGAACCATTTCATTCGATAGACTTATCATATAAAATACAATACAAATTATTAACTTACCTGATATCAATCGATGACAAAAAGTTCATAGTAATATTGTGTCCGGTTTATGGCATTTATGATGCTAAGACATATATAGAAAATAACAAATATACTGCATTTTTTCATGTATGTTCTTATTCTTATTGTACTTTAAATCATGGTCATGATGAACCATCACATCTCCTTTGTGATTATTCATTTAACATGTTTTGTTTACTGTTTTTTGTTATGTTTGTCTTTGACATGGACCACTTGTCCGTCATAGCCAGCTTGAAATTATGAGCTATTGTTGCATTTTCCAAATCCTTTAACTTATTTCTATCATTCTAATCAGATGTAAGAATTATTACAATGTTCAATAACTGTTTTTAATATAAAAGTTTTTCCTTCAAAGTAAAATGGTATGCTGATGAGGATGATGATAATGTATAAATATGAATGCAATATACCCACACAACTCTATCATTGTCCACCATAATACTGTAGTTTATAACAGCAACTATGTAGAAGCTGTTGTTGCTGTTGTAATGTAATATGCATACACAATGTTTTGAAAACTACACACTGAGAAATGCAACATTGCCCATACATAAATATATAATCTATCGTAAATTATTATTATTAAAAATGTAACGAAGCTTTTTGTAAACTTGTTGTGTATTAATGAGTAAATACGTGTAATACATAATGCATAAAAGATGTAAACCTACACATAGTCATAAACACTATGGGAGGGATAAAAAACACATTATATATGTACCTTCCTGGTATATTATCATCGTACATGAAAATTAAATGTCTACCTTCAATATGAAAATAAAATCTTAAATGAAACATTTCTGCTCTGGTTTTGGAGGCGTTTTTTATTGCTTATTTTTTGTATCATGTCAATATCCATACTTTTTACAGTCAAGCGGCCAAACAATATAAACAACAAAGTCATTTGTCCACTCCTCCTCAATAGTTGAATTCCGTGTGAAGCCATCCTTTGGAAACGCGAATGATAAGCTTTCGGATTTCATCATAAAAGTGCATGTAAAGCATAAACGGAATTGGTGCGAGCCACATCTCAGGTCTGAAAATAAAATAATAATAATTAGTATAACATTCTCATATTGTTTTCGACGGACGATTGGTTGTTTGCATTTAAATTGAGAGTATCCAACGTGTACCTGACATAGCGGAAGTTTACGTAGAAATTCAGGTATGGAGTGTAGATGAGGAAGCAAGCCAAGAGAATTGCGAAGCAGACGCCGATATTCATTCTCATGTTACTACAAATAAATTCGAAGTGCGTTAGGTATTTTTATTATTTTTGATTGCGTTTGAAATATTATAATTCAAAGATAACCATACCCAATTCCCTTCTGGTATAAGCTCATCCTTCTTGTCTTGCAGCAATAGACATTGGCAATTTGGGTCAAAACAATTGAGATAAAGAACGTTGTCTGAGCGGTGAAAGTCAGCTCCTGACGAGCAAAGTATGTCTGAAAATGATTTAAACAATCATGAACATGAAACATTAAACATGAAATAATTTGAAAATCCCTTTCCTCAAAGTCTCAAAGGAATATAAACTAATACCCATTCTTGATTATAAGAATCCTTCATATCATTAATAGCCTTGGAATTCCAAGCGCTTTGGTTCCACAAGAGATCCCACGGCATCCAACCGTTGAGCATGTAGCACACGGCAGACACAAAATAGCCCGAAAATACTTCCATAAATGAGTTTTGTCCGTAGCAGTATGACAATAATCTAGAATAAGAGGAATCAAAGATTGAGTGTATAAAAACACTACAGACCTGTTATATTGGAACTTGGAGATACTTACTGAGGTGTCACCATCTTATCTTCGCGTGGGTTTCTCGGTTTCAATTTCATAATATCAGACTCTGCTGTTTCATAAGAAAGGGCAATTGCAGGCCACACATCAGTGCCGCACACACTCAGCAACATGGCAATAGTGCCCATTTGCAAAGGAACTCCAAGAATGATGAAGAACATGACACTGTACATTTCTGCAATGTTATCTGCCAATTGATAAGCCAACAACTTTTTCAAGTTGTCAAAAATCAAACGCCCTTCCTCAACACCGGTCACAATTGTTGCAAAATTGTCATCCATGAGAATCATGTCAGCCGTCTCTTTTGAAACTTCACTTCCGGTGATGCCCATCGCGATACCGATATCAGCTTTCTTCAAAGCCGGACTGTCATTGACACCATCACCCGTTGAAGCTACTACGTAGCCAAGATCTTGGAATGCGTCTACAATAATGTATTTTTGCTCTGGAGATGTTCTTGCAAAGACAATTTCCTCGTGGTTGTGAATCACGTTTCGAAGCTCTTCCGGTGAAAGCAGCTTAAGCTCTGCGCCTGACACCACGGCTGCTTTCACTTCTGCTGGATTAATATCTTCAACACTGACACCTTGGCTGATGGCCATTTCTTCGATTGTTTCATTTCCTGGCGTTATTATTCCCACAGCTCTGGCAATTGCTGTGGCTGTTACTGGATGATCTCCCGTGACCTTGAAATATGCACAGCCATGCTTTTTTACGATTCTTTGCACAAATTTTAATTCAACTTTCTCCACGTTTTACTTACCATTACAACTTTTATTCCTGCGGAGCGGCACCTTGCAACTGCGTCTGGTACGGCTGAAATATAAAATCAACGTGAATAATCACATTCATAATCATTCGAAACTTTGGTTGGACATTTGAACTTATTATATCACTGTACCTGCACGGGGAGGGTCAATCATGGACATGAGACCAACAAATCGGAAACCAACATCCAGAAAATTCGGATCATCTTCAGAAAACTCTACTCCAACGGGATATCTGTCCAGGGGCAATTTGCAATCACAGAATCCCAACACTCGTTCTCCATACGTGCCTAATGTGTGATATACCTTGTTGAATTCTTCCCTCCATTGTTGATCAAGGTCATATTCTTTGTTGTTAATTAATATTTTTGAGCACAAGTTGATAATTCGCTCTGGAGCCCCCTAATAAAATTATAAATACTTCTTTTTCCGTTTGCTTATGATATGAAAAGTTATTTTAAGCCTAGAAACATCTTATAAATACCTTCATAACCAACAAATATCTAGGATCTGCTGGATTCCTCATATCGTGAATAGAGACTTGAAACTTGTTTGTAGAATTGAATGGAATTTCGCATAATTTAGGGTACTTTTGTCTGTATTTGGCTACATTTCCAAATTGGAGTTCCATGCATTTTAGAATTGCCGTTTCTGATGCGTCACCTTGCACAAGTCTATAAATAATTATTAGCTTGAAATGTAGTTCAACCTTAAAAGTTATGAATTAGTGAAATTAGTTTTCAAAGTACCGTTTGAGAACAGGAACAGTTTCTTGGCCTGGACTAAAGTTAGCTCGGGAACAAAGCATAGCCACATTCGCCAAAGCCATAAATCCTGGATCATCAGAGTCAAAGTTTTGGCCCGTTTGGAATTCAGAGGTATCCGCTTCGGCAATTTCTACGAGAATGCGAAAAAATTATTTTAGCCTTCAACTAAAATTCGTTTTAGCTGCGTTTAAAATTAACTGTGAAATAGTAAAACTACCATTATTGAACCATAAATGGGCTACAGACATCTTGTTCTGGGTCAAAGTCCCCGTTTTATCAGAACAAATGACGGATGTACTTCCCAAAGCTTCCACAGCGTGCAAATGCTTTACAAGGCAATTTTTCTTGGCCATTTTCTGTGCAGCGACGGATAGTGTCATTGTAAATGTGAGGGCCAGTCCCTCCGGCACGTTCGCGACCACAATACCAATCACAAAATAAACCGAATTCTGGAGCCCATATCCCAGAAACATAGCCACACCAAAGAACGACAATCCAAAGACAACTGATCGAATTGTCATAATTTTGATAAAATTATTTAACTCTATTCCCAATGGTGAATTTCCTCCATCAACATTTGAAGCAAGGCTGGCTAGTTGACCCATTAATGTGTTGGAGCCAACACGGATTACCAACCCGGTTGCAACTCCTTCCAAAGCGTTTGTGGAGAAAAAAGCGAGATTCTTAGTTTCCATTGGTTCATCATGTGTACATTCTGGTGACCTCTTTTGAGGCTCGGATTCTCCCGTCAAGCTGGAATTATCAACTTTGAAGTCGTGAGATTCCAAAATTCTTATGTCGGCTGGAATCAAGTCTCCAAATTTGACTTCGACAATGTCTCCAACAACAATTTCAGCTACCTCCATCTCCATTTTCTTTCCATTTCGCAGTACAATACTTTGTCTTGGAACCATGTCCTTGAAGGACTCCATGATTCTGTCAGACTTAAAATCTTGGTAAAAGGAACATGTTCCAGAGACATGCACTACGAGTACAATCGAGACGAAGAGGATCAGCTAAAACCGGATAAAAATTATTCTGATTGATTTATTTAGACGCCGAAATAATAGATCAAATTATTTTCATAATTCTATTTTAATGGAGGTCATATCCTGAAATTTTTCGATTACTATAATGTTTGCTTGCTTACGTTATCAGGAGCAATATTATCCGGAGTGATGAGAAACTGGAATAGATATGATATTATGCAGAGGAATCCGCAAGCCCACAACAAAAGGTTCAATCCACCCCATATTTCCTTGAACAATACAAAAATGAGAGATGGCTTTTTGGGTGGAATCAGGATATTCTTTCCATATTTCGCCCTGTTGGCCTGAACTTGATCTTCTTTCAACCCCTTTGTAAATCATATCATTAGCATCATGAAATTAACTTGCTCATGAAATGTTTTTGAAAATATGCTACCTTTGTCACGTTTGCTCCATATCGCTTGAGCAAAGTTTCCAACGGCACCCTATGATCATCACACTCAAAGCCCTTGGGTTGGTTGCCTGTGTCTGGTGATTTAGGGGACTGTATTTCTACCATCTAGGGAATGCATAAGAGTTTATGCATACATATTTTAAATGGAAACTCAATAGAATCTAGCAATAGAAACGCACCTGGAGATCATTTTCAAATCCTGGATTATCCATTGCATATGATCCATTCTTTTTTCCAGGCATCTTCCTCTTCGGCTGTGAATTCGCAGCCAACCAAGAAATAAGAAAGAACAACTCTGAAACAGTTTTAAATTGCTTTTCCCTTTCTTCCTCTCAACCTCAAGGAAGAATATACGAACTCAAAACAAACGGGGCTAGTCACCACTAGATTTATTTGATACTAATTCCAGTTGCAGCCTCTCTGAACAATTATTAATGGTTGGCGTGCGTTGAGTGATGATGATTAAGAGGGGCTTAATCTAATTGATAGCTTGATTACTGTAGCCGTTGCGTGTGTGCGTTACCTTTTCAGGTAGATCGACTATCGATGAGCTTGGTGACGTACGCGCGAACCCACTCATCAACATCTTCTCTCCACTTCACTCGAAACTGAATAGAATTGGGCAACCAACTCCATACAAGGTTTTGTAATGGGATGGTCATTAAAATCAAACTCAGATTAGTTTGTATACATAATACATCACATCGGAATGAAAATGTCATTTAAAAATTTAAAAATCCATTGACTGTCCCAATAATGCCATAATGTATGGTAAAATTATGCCAGATTACTAATTAACTGGTTAACTTGTAACTTTCAGGTAGTCCGGAATGTGACCAACTAACAACGTCTTAAAAGTTTACTCAACCTGTGCAGTTTGAAGCGGTACATCTATAGGCATTTCAGCGGCTAGAAGGAAAACTGTCGCTTTCTGAAGGTCGTATGGAAATCGTAAATGGAAATTTTGAACTACAGATACAAGTCAAATAGACTTATTGCTAAAAATCATTTCAATTCTCATTAATAATTCTTAACTATTCTTTAAGTAAGTTAGTAGTACCCGATATTCATGCAGATCGTTGTTTATCACGCAAAATTCACAAAATGAAATAATTGGCTTACCATCACATCATCATCATTACACACTTTCAGCTTCAGTCTCGTCGCAGCTCAATATTTCAAGACATTTATGATTTGCATTTCCTCAAAAACTCCATTGAGTTTATCACTCCTTTGATAACGATTACTGAAAAGCGAGTTATTGCCGGTTTGAGTATTGTATACAAGTGAATACTACGAGCACTAATTGTAGCAACAACCAATTAATAAGCATAGTTTTTCCATTCATGAATATGCATTGTGCTTTGCTACACTTTTGTTTTTCTTTCAGCGTCTCTAATGTAATCGGCTTCCCTTAAAATGGTTTGTCCAACCTTTTCCTCGTTCCTTTATTAGGTATAAGTAGTATGTAACATAGTGTCATCAGTTAGGTGTGCATTCTTTGAAACAATTTGTATGTTATTTTGTGAAAATTATGATTGTATGTATGAAGTCATTTTGGCAGCAATTAAGTAGTATGGAACGTGAAACCATGACCTAAAATGTTGAATGTTGGGAAGCCATATAAATTGATTTGTGTTTTTTCGTTTTTTATTATTTTTAAAATCTACAACAACATCACACCTTTTGCAATGCATATAGTCAAGTAAAAATTAACTCTGTTCCGCAGTCACCCGTTCTTTACACAAATGAAATCTACGATAAAATTTAAAACTTCAATAACACCATGAAAATACATATTAACAAATGATCAGAATTAATTTCTCGATACACACCATGACCTGCGATTAAGCGTGAGCTCACGCTCCACTTTTCGCTTTGCAATGATTGTCGCACCATTGTAATACGTAATGGAATTGAGGACGTAGTCGATAATGTGCTCCTCTTTGAAAGTTGAAAGGGCTTCAGGAAAGCTGTCATTTTTGCACTGTTTGCGTAGTCCATTGAAAACGTTTGTGATATCGCTCAGCTTAGTGATGCACAGTTTAGAACAATAAATTTTCCCATATCCTTGAGCAAACTTTTCCTCTGATGACTCCACAACAGAGTTCCAGTTTTTTACGAAAGCGGCAATTGCACCTATAGCCTTTTTGCATGCACGATGAGTCAGAGCATCCATAATTCCTAGAAATACAAAATAAATCAACAATCAACGACTGAACCACTGTGCAATATTATTAGTTATACTAGTTCTAATACAATATGCTTTACCAAATCCAAATTTCCTCAAAACTGACTTAAAAGCTTCCACGTCCCTTAAACCCAATGGTTCGCAGTCATCAGGGCAGACTTCAGTGGACACGGTACGCAACAGTTTGTTGGCCTTCTTGATCACTTTTTCGGTAGGACTAGCAAACAGTGCTGAAACAAAAGATTCAGCTTTTAATTCAATATGCTAACATATTTAGCCTCAAACATATTAGTTTTGTTCACTTTAAAGTACCTTTTAATTTGTAGTCCAAAGATTTGCTGCTCTTCTGTTTCATGTTGTGGAGGGCATAGATCAATGACAGTATTTCTTGCCCCTTCTCCTCGCTTTTTAAGTCTTGAGTCTCCATGTCCATTTCCCCAAAGTTAGTCTCGAAATGAAGTCTCTAAAAATCATTACAAAATTTATCACAACTACACTTTCCAAATGCTACACAACACATTTCAACAACCCATTTGTCAGGCTAATAAAATGCTTCAGTAGGAAAACCTTTTGTTTGGAGACAATGGGTGTTTATGGGTTCGGGGAATCAAAAACAAACCAAAGTCATATTTATATGCAACTTTTTTTATATTTTGATGAATTAAACTTACCGTGTAAGTGTTTGCCATGGCTGATGACAGAAAACTGAGCTACTATCACTGCGTTTTGGAAAGCTGCTTTGTTTCAATTAATCAAAACCTCGAACAAAAAACTGAACTTTATTTTTTGTCAGCACTTTCGTATTCTTTGGATTTTTAAGGACTATTTGAATGTTTTAAATGCCTTATGAATCCTGAAGAATTTAATGTAGCTACCGAGCATTCTTGATCATTTGTCTGTCCCATGTTCAGAAAAATTGCTGACAAGGATGCATGGGAGAAACATGCTAGTAAGGCAACATTCAACATCCTTTCTTGTCCAGCTTGCTTTGTATGAAGTGGGTTCACTAGTTTAGTTTAGTTAGAGCTTATCTTCTTTAAAAGAACCCTATCTATTCCTTCATTAACAAGCAATATAGCTCGTGTTGTTCATATGATCCTTATCACATCTGAAGAATCGTTTTGGCATCTGATACCACAAACCTCAACACAAGAAACTCATCGTCTTTTACATGTTTGCTATGCGAAGTGTTTATGTGCTTTACAATGCACTTCCTTCATAATTTTTTGGCCTTTGTTCATCCAATACTCACACGTTATGAATCATGATATAAAACAAATATCCATGCACATCACTGTTATGATGGATGTATCATACATCCCAAACATTTTTGTTGATATATTACAACACAGGATTAATTTTTAACTTTTGTAAGCAACCTACAAACCAATTCAGCTTAATGGTAATAACTTCTGGATCCCTATAAAGTGGCCTTATTGTGAAATATACATTCATATGCGTTTGCATAGCGTACCAACAAACGGTAAAAGACTGACCATTCTAACGTTATAAGATAATAGTCGTCACAGTTTGTTATCAAGCAAATAAATTCACGTCATTTTATGAGCTTTTAGAATCAATGAAGTGACATTCCTCCTGATTTGATTGCTCTAACTAATATGATCAATGTGCTCAAGTACCCGAGAGTCACTGCGTGCAACATGAATATTTTTATTTTTCTTATTACCTGACAAATGCACATTATTCTCATTGAAGGAAAGTTGAGTTATAATAATTAATATCATTTATTGATTACAACTACGTTGCTACTTGTAATTAAAGTATAGTTTGTAGTATGTACACAGAAAAAACACAAAAAATCAAATGCATTGAAAACCTCATTATGAATCATCATGATGTAAGTATGTAGTTAATAAGAGTAATTAAGTCTCTCGTCAGCAGTTTCTCACGGCACTCTAATGCATTCCTCTTTGTCAGCATAATCTCAGTTTAGCTCCGATGAGCGATCAGACGATCCTAAGTTGAGACTTGAGAGAAGCTTCTGCAACTGATCCAACTGCCGTCGTAAAGATTGCTGACGGAGCTGAGCCAGATATGACGTCTCTCTGGATGCCAAATCGCTGCTACTACTCCTCTCATTGGTTCTGAATGGGGATGATGAGGCGACGGGGACGGGAGACTGGCGATTGTTGCTGTTGTTATTGTTGATGTTGCTCACACGCTCCTGCTCAAATCGTCTGTTTGAGAAACTGGCAATAATCTATTTAAAAATGATTATAATATATTTGAAATCAATGAATGAATGAATATCTTGCTTAAAAATCAATTTTAGATAGATTAAAAAATTTATGATTTTACGTCTTGAATGGATGAAGCAGCAGCGGTAGTAGTCGCTTCCGTTGTAGTTGTCGTGGTGGTAGTGGTGGTCGTCGTCGTTGTAGTTCCTTCCGTTGTGGTAGTGGTTGTTGTCTTGTCCTCTGTTTTAAAATACAAATCAGTAATTCAATAGATTTCTTAAATTTAAAAGCTTTGGAATCACTTGGTTTTAAAATTACCCTTTTTCTCTTCTTTTTTCTCTTCTTCCTCTTCCTCCTCTTCTTCTGATTCCTTCTTTTCCTTCTTCTTCTTTTCTTTCTTTTTCTTCTTGGACTTTTCAGTGGTCACTGGCACGAGCTCAAACACAGCATAAGTGGGTTTAGGTTCAGGAGTTGGGAAGTACTGTGCAATAGTTTCTGCGAGGTCAGCATCATCCCCATTGTGAATATGCAAATGGTTATGTTGCTCAATAGCCGGTCTGTAAGTTGGGTACTCTGGGAGGCTGGGAACTGCAAAAAGTCTATTGATTTCAAAAGGGTTATCCGGAGAAATCGCAGTGTTTGGTGGGATTGGGGCAATAAGACACCCGGTCGACATTGGGTAAGCTTGATATCCATTATCCCCATAATATGGCACCATAAACCCTTCAGGTGCAGAGACTCTCACTTCCACATTACGAATCACTAGCGGTTTTCTCAGTGGAATTTCCACGGCTGGAATGTGATAGCCATCAGTTAGCCCAACAAACTCAGGGTATTTCGCAGGGGAAATGCCAAATCGTAAAGAGAGGTTATTTGCACGCTGATAAAAAATAAATATTAGATTTATAAATTAAACTGTAATGCAGATCCTGTAGTATTCCTAACGTTAAAATTGAAAGTACCTTAAATCTTCGTGAAGACGTATGAAGTTTAAGAGCAGTTTGGGGCACAACATACAATGTCACGGTTTTCTTGCCTGGCATTGCTTCAATGGGTCTCATTATCTCCACATCGTAAACATTCTTTACCACGGGGTACGCTGCTGTGAAAGGCTGATTAAATTCATAGAAAAGCCATTCATTTGTTTAGATAATTTGTTTGTACATTAAAAACTCATGTTATTTTATGATTAAATTATCATCCAAACTCGCAAACTCAGTGTACAACTTTGTTTACGAGACAAAAAGATGATAAGTTAATAAATTCACTCACATTTCTAATCTTGTTGCTATTCTGATTCTGATTATAAAATATGGGAAGATCGAAATCCTGCAGAAAAGGGTTATCATCCCCAAAGTAAAGGGCTGAAGATATGGAGACTAGCGTACTCAGCAGTAGTAGTAGCAGAGGCGTCCATCCCTATTTTAATTTAATTGCGAAGAAAAAGGAACAAAAATGAAAGGACATTAAAACCATGTACATCTATGAATAGACAGACGGTGCCCGTCACTTTTTCAGCGAAATAAGTGGGGCTCCAACTATCTCATCATCATCATTTCAATAGAAAGAATAAAAATGTTGACCTAGCACATATAAAATGAGTGACCAGTGTTTAAAAATAGTTATCAATGGAGTTACAGATAATACAACTCTTAATGGGCAATTTGCTAAATGATTTAATTATAATGTTATTAAAGGCTTTTACCACAGGGAGGTGCGCTCTGCGGTGAGGATGCGCTCTATTATTATCTACTTAGGAATGAGAGCTTGTGATTGTGATATAAATGTCATATATATGTGCAGGTTTGTCAGAAAAAATTTACAGTCGAGTTTGTTAATGGAAACAACTTTTTTTCTTCTTATGAAAATGACGTGACGATGATTACTCTATTAAGCACTAATACTAAAGCTTTGACTAAATGTATAAAAATGATGCTGAGAGGACACGAACATTTTTTCATCTGCTCGTGGGAACTAAATAGTTTTTGCACCCTTCAGCAATGATACACATGTTTTATGACAGTAATACTCGCGAAAAATTCTCAAGGACAAGGAATTGATGTGCCTAGTGTAAATGCATATAGCCCCCAAGCCAAAAAATTGTCATTGTCAGCTATTAACACTGCTGCTTCTTTGTTAGTTGTCGCCGACACGGTATAATTGAAGAGTTTGGAGAAACTACAGTAAATGTACTACCAGAGTATTTTGATGGAGTTACTGTAATTACGACGGAGTAATAGCTGTAAACATAGCTAGGGGCGTCACCTTCCATAATTGAAGAACCCATAAAAAGTAAACAAAGGAAAGAACGGAAGGTAACAATTATTATGGGTGAAGTGAAGATATACATACGTACACCTTCTTTGTCTTCTTTTAGTCGAAACTCTGAATTTTATTTGATTGAAGGTAGCCAGCTCACCTTGTACTAAATCTTGATGATGAAACGATTTATTATTGTTTATTTCCCTATGTAATTTCATTGGTATTAGTGTATCATTGCATATTTGCTGTTCCTTCTCAATAAGGATCCCCATAGTCGTGAGAAATAATGTGGTGGACTCACATAGGTACTTTACTGTGCAAAACCTTGTTGGCCATTTTTCATGCATGGGAGGTGACGGCTTTAGCTAATGATATTGCACTCCTGCATGTCAACATGGAAGGTAAATACGATTAGAGTATATAGTCTATATACTAAAGACGCCTATGAACCTTCTTGGTTTGAATTCATATTGAAAGCTTGAGGAAAAAATATAAAATAATGGCAAACTTAATATAATTAGCATTAACACATTTCTCAATCTCAAATTCCCTGAAGAAAAACGGATAGTTGCCTATTTTTTATTCACTCGAATTTTTTGCAGAAACAGCCTTGTTTCGAGTATAACTGTAATATTTCCTTTCCTAAACGTTTGCCATTTTAACAAAAATTGTCGAAATAAATTCTGTAATGTATACAGTAGTAGTCCAGCAATGTTATCAATAAATTAAATAGAATTTACTTCAGTTGAACGTCACCATTTGAAAAATAGCAAGTCGTAATAATTGTACAAGAACACAGATATGTCCTCCTTCTGTATGCCTCCTTCTATGGATAAGTAGATCTATGAAGAAGTTGTACAAATATAAAACCGTTAAACGTACCTGAAAAAACTTCATTTTTAAACGTCCAATCATCCTCCAACGCTTTTCCGTCTTGTTCCCAACTCACAAACAGTTTTAACACTTCACGGAAACTGTACTTTGGTAGTTTCCAATTCACTTTAAACACTCGTACACTTTTACAGACAATGAAACAATTGAAACTCGTCTTGGAGCAGCAATCTATAAACTGAGAATGGGAGACGCGATGTTGGATGCGCATCCCCTGACATCATAAACTATAATGAAAAGGTGAGAGCATGACCTATATGATTTTTACTTTATCAATTTAAAAAATAGAAATGTGCATATAATGTGAGTACTGTAGACTAGTTGGGGATGCATCAGTATATCATTTGCCTTCACTTTTTCATAGTTTACATGCATTGCAATTTTTTCTTGTGTAATATGGAAGTAAATGTAGCGGAATGGAATGGATGGAAGTGATGATGAGAAGGTGTACCATCATATTTATAATTCCCTTTATTGGCACTACGAAAAAAAGTTGTGTTGAAGACTACGCGTGTTGTTTGTTGGTGTTATTGTTTGTTATGGAGTAAATGAAGGTATTAATCCTGGGAATTTGGGAAAATGGCATGTAAGTTTTTGTCTGAGTGTCCCTTCTTCCACTCTCGTAAAAAACATCATGACTAATAAATGTCATTGAGATAATCAAGCCTTCTTCTTACACTTTTCAGTTTCCCATGACTTTAGCACGTAAGTAAATTGGCAAGGTGAGCCAAATTGTAGAGTACGACATCCAATCTGATGTGATGTATTGCTAGACACCTCGAGAAAGAGAAGCTTTGAGTAGTTCGTTGTAAATTACTTGTAGTATGTGGAAACTACATAGATTTAAGCTCGCGGTGGATGCATTTTTTCGCAAAAGGTGAAATGAATGAAAGAGGGTCCCCTTCAGATGACAAGCGTGTGACAAATTTGATTCATTAATGAAGTCAGTGACAATGAATCCATCATTATCGCGGAGCATTCGGCATAAGTGCTGAAAAAACAAAAGATATTGATAGATAGATGATGAGTAGAGGTCATCTATAAAGATGTTGTTACAACTTGTGAATAAATCTTCTCAAGATTGAAGCCTAATTGAAACCTTTTGCTTACAATTAAACATAGGTCGTTGGTCGCTATTTATATCAAGTTACTTCCAAGCTTGTGTATATGGTGTGTCATTATGATAACGACAGACTTCAATGCAATAAAACATGACTTAGTTTTGGCTGCGTGAGGTAGAAAAACGATGGGGTCATAAATTGGAAACCCCATGGCATAAAAAAGCGGTACAACAATTACAACAGGATTGACATATGATACGTACGTATTAAATACAATAAAATCCATATAAGAAATTGGTGACGTCAATTGGCATAATGTTTTACCTGGAACGGGATGGAGACGGAGAACTGCCAAAATAATACGTTGCACAAAAAACCATGAAAAATACAAATCTTATTACGCTGTATAGTATGCATAACTTACTTCAGACGGTAAAATTTTTTATTTCTACATTGAATTAAAATTTTGATAGATTACTGAAGTTTTTACTGAACAAATATAGTTGCGATTTTAAAAGCTGTATCTTCCAATATGAATCGTGTTGTGCTCGTATTTATTCTGACATTGACCATAGAATGTTTAGCTTGTTCATTTCGGCTACAAGAAACCACCCCCGATGGAATCTGGGATGAAACTGATGTTAGCCGTCAATTAAGTCCGACACATTGTGGTGAGCGTCTACGTACATTCTAAAAAAGTCTAAATGAATTCAAGTGAGAAAGGAATGAATGCATCTATATCAAATTTTATTCAAACCAGGATGTGGATCGAGCTCGGATAAAGAGAAACAAGGCAAATTATGGAATCTATATGTCCATTCTACAATAGCTACCAACAAAGTGAAAACATGCACTGGGACAATCATCGCGTCCAATCTCATTGTAACCTCTCATAAATGTTTGACATTGGAAGGAAAGGAAATGAATGTTTATGACATGTGGAGACCAATAGGAGGTTCTCGCAACATGGTGGATAAAAGTGATGTCTTGGTCACGAGCAAGTTTGAAGGGGGTCATCCTACTGGAACAGAATATGCTGTCAAAGATATAATTTTCAATGTTCAATATTCATATAATTCCGCATTGCAAAAAGGGTAGAACAGTTTAATTCTCAAGTTTCAACGTAAAAAGTTGCAAATAATTATTTGAAAACTTTCTTTTAGATTGCCGGAAAATGATATACTGATAATAGTTCTGGAAGAAGATTTATTTGCTAACAATGCACACATTTCAGTATGTCTTCCACATGACTCTGACAATCTTGAACTTATAGGCCAGAATGCAGTGTATTATGGAGCTGGACCGAAGGAGAATATAGCAGAAATTAAAAGTTTAGTCGTTCGCGGTGGTGGTGCAGACGGGTGCGGTAAGGATGACGAAGATGGGGAAAGTACTGCCGTTTTTAAAACTTTTTGTGTGGACCACTTGTCAGCAGATGCACCAGTACTTGCAATTATACATTTTACATTGATAGAAATAATTTGAATAATTATCCTGAATAAATCTTCTCATTATAAGGTTGTGGAAGGAGGTCCACTCATAGTTAAATCAGAAGCCCAAGTTCCCTATTTAGTAGGAATCGCAACGAAAGTTAGCGAAGAGAAGGTGGATAGTAAAATTGAACTTCATACATATTTCAGTAGCACCATTGGTATTTACTATTAATATACTTTTAATAAAAAATGTAGTTTTTATATTCTTTATTGTGAAATTACGTAAAATGAGAATTTGATCTATTAAAGCTTCTATAAAATATCTGGAGTATCACGCTAAACGACAGAAGAGCACGTGGTGCACGATGCCCCGACTGAAGTTGAAGGAAAAGGGGTCAGTAACTGAAGACGAAAGACCTTGGGAAGACTTACAATCGGTTGAAAGAGACGAATCTCTCAACTGTGGTTAGTTTATTTATGCTTATCAATTTGAACAGGGTCAAAGAAGACAAGATTTATATGGTATGCTTCACTCTGCAGTTTGTGGACAACGAAATGTAGATCTCGGTGGTAGGATCGCAGGGGGTATGGAAGCAACACCGTATGAATATGGTTGGATGAGTGTACTGTTTTTGCAGATGCCAGGAGCCCGTGGGGTAAGCCTGTGTGGAGGATCGGTTATAAATGACCGAATGATTTTAACTGCGTAAGCATAACAGTCATAATTTATTTATTATCGTGAATTTTTATATCAGTCAAAGGTACATAGTGCAGGCTTGTTAATTCGATTCATTCATTCAGAGCCCATTGTGTAGTGAATGAACGAGAAATAAGACAAGCCCGTAATCCATCTCGAAAACTTTCAATTCCACCGAAAAATATAGAGGTTACTTTATATGCTCACAAAAAGAAAGGGGATACAAAGGCCATTAACAAAACTGTTGGAGCAGTGCTTTACCATCCGGGTTACATAGAGCCAAGAAAACAGTAAGAGCTTTTAGTATAACAATCAAAATCACTAACTATTATTTCATTTTCGTTGTACAATTAAAATTTAATTCCGTTTTTAGGAATTATTACGACTACGATGTTGGTAAGAAAAAATCGTCCTAATTTGTTGTTGATAAAATGTCAAACCAATATACTATGTAATAAATCAGCTATTTGTTTTTAGCATTATTAATTTTAAATGAGCCTCTACATTTTCCTGGAGATGGAAACGGCATCCATCCAGTCTGCCTTCCAAAGCTAGGAACTGATTTTCCAATTCTAGGGAAAACAGCGATGGTAATTAAAATTATTCATTGACAATACGATATAATTTTGTGACATTATTTATTGCTTCATATATTCCAGGTTGCTGGATGGGGTCTCACAAATCCAGTCAGTACCATAATATAACATCAACTACAATTACCAAACACATTACTAATGAAGAATCAGATCTATGTACAATTATTTCTTTATACACAGACAGATCATTATAGTACTGCCAAAGTCCTTCAAAAGGTTGACGTACCGATACAAGAACTCAGCTATTGCTCAAATGTTGCAAGAACCAAAGTGACCGAAAATTTTATATGTGCTGGAACGCTGAATATGTATAAGGATGCAGCAGGAGTATTTTTTCATAAAATTAAATACTAAAAATAACTGAAAACATTATTTTTCATTTCCTCTAGATGTATTTTTTCTTTTATAGGGCGATTCAGGTGGACCCCTAATGATTGACAATGATGGACAATGGGTTGAAGTGGGAATTGTTTCTTGGGGTAATGTACAACTTCTTTTTTTTAAACTAATTTGTCCAATCTCAACAGAAGATCTAATATTATGGGGACTTTATTTTGTTTAAATTAGGAGAAGACGTTCATTCTGGAAATGGAAAAATACAAACTGCTGCGCTGTACACTGATGTTCAAAGTTAGTTTTTGTATAATCGTGCTTACAGGTGTTTCATGATAATCGTATTTTGTTGTTGCTATATTTTCAGAGGTATTGTCATATATTGACTACCATGCCCAGCGTGTGGGAGCAAAATGGTGTAAGTCCAGTCCAGATTAAATATGCAGGAGAATTATCAATATTTGCGTCTATCTTGTGTTCTTCTATAGCGCTTACTGCGCATAAGTTTTTGTATTCAATGTTTTGCCAAAATAGAGCTATAATCTTGAAAAATTAAAGATTATTGTCTTTTGGGTCATTTTCATAGACCGAACGCCTCTGCAATTGAGACGACAATCCATCATGTATGCACCCATTTCATAAATTATGCACAATGTACATGACATGGTGTCCGAAGTATGAAAACATTCGTTCCTTAATATTATTATGAACATGCAACTGGACACTAGCACGAATGTTTTGCAACCATTCTCTCTCACTAAGAATCCTTTTTCTTAACGTCCTTTCTTTCTCTTTCACAACGCAATTTCCTCAATCGATAAAACTCTTCGGATAAAATCAATTGCAAACACGAATAGCACTAATAGCTTCCCATATTGCGTGGCTGTCACTATTATGTCTTTCTTTGTGTTCTTGGAATTGAGTAAGGGAGTGAGTTTGTGTTTGACGAAGTTTGTGTTTGAGTGAAGCCAACCATAACCCATTGAAACCAACGTAATAATCAAGCGAAGCCTACATTTTCATATAGCTACAAATGAGTCCTGTATATATTCTTAGCTCATTACATATTTGCATTGTACATACATTGTTAAATCGATCTTATATATATATCACACCGCAGACGACGAAACCACATAATGGAGCACTGCATGAAGCCATAAAACAACTGATTTTATGCATAATCATATCACGTTCATTACGCGTCACACAGTACGTGAATTATAGCAGAAAAAATTGTGTAAGCCGAGACTTAGGAACTGCGGACACGGTTGTTGTGCGTTCATACGTGCAATCATAAATACGCTACGGATTATACCTACTCACATTTTGTGTTATTCATTCATTATAATGAGTAGCAACTATTTGAGACATGTAAAGGATTTTTTTATTCTGTGGATACTCTGTCCTAAGTGAAGGTTTTCACACAACAACCAAAACCCAAAACCACTTTTGACAAGAAGGGATGGATATCTCTCGCTCAACAATGTAACAAGGATTCGCTTACCTTTTTCATCGTGTATTGCATTCCATTATATTAGAGATTTCTGCATGACGCTACCACTTCATCCCTGTGTCTTGGTACAACCCTCTTTGAACAAAACAAGAGCTACAATTTTGTTGAGGAAAAAAAAGACTACCTACGGTATTTTTTATGCATTTAGTTTTTCATGAAGGTACTGGTTTCGTTATAAGCATAGTGGTTGGTTGTTTGCAAGCAGCTGGATTGGGATTTAGATCTTTCATAGAAAAACAGTTCTCTATCATACATAATACAATTGCAATCATATTATCGTCAACTATCAACCATCACAGCTGAAAATCTACAACATTGTGATCACCTTGTCATTCTTCATTCCCCTCGATTAGATGAAATACATATTATGCATATTGCAAGAGGTGCTGCTGGGCCTACAGAGTTTGAGTAGCGGTAGTTGGAGTGGTAATCGCGAACAGTAACAGATGCAAGCAAATGAACTCTTTTTTATACATTTAGGGACATAAAAATAGAGAGACATTTGATTGCAGAAAAGGGGTTCAGATTCATAAACGAGTTGGGATACAAGGATGCAGCTGCTCCACACTCAAAGTGATGGGATATTTGTGACTTTTTGTCATTTTGTTGCAGTTTGGGACTCATGATTTTTATTTAGAGGGTTTAAAACATAGTGCACTTGAGTAGATAGACCTATAAGGTGATTGTAAATGAATGTAATTAAATTAAATTTATAACTTAGTAATTTCTCGTGTTCAATTTTCATGAGTTAAGCAACACGGCGACAAGGAAGTAAGTGGCTACTAAAGAGCATGTTATCTCCAGCACCGGATCAAAATCAATGTCATCATATGAAAATGTGAAATCCGCACGTGAACGTTCTTAAATTCGCCTAACCAAGATTACCTCGAGTAATCTTTTCATCCAATAAACTATTCCGGCTTGCTCGATGAAACAGAAAGAAATGTCCTTAATAGGCCCACGAAGTCACCACTTGACTTTTGGTGTTGCGAGTGTAGTTGTGTGTGTGGTGATGCTGCTATACCTTCTCCACAAAACCCATGAGCAGTTGGAAGTCACGCGAGGGGAGATGGACAAAATAAACGATAAGTATATAAGCCTCAACAGGCAATTTGAATGTAAGTCAAATTGTAGTTGTTACCGGAAGTAAATTATTGTAATTTAGAAAATTTTTAATTTTTAAATTTTTTCATGACATTTTCCATGCAGCTTTGTATGAGTACAAAGAGAGACTGGAGAACTCTTTCGCGGATCTCAAAGAGAAAAAGTCAGTCATGAACTCCAACTCGGATTCTCTCAAATCAGAACTGAATGTTTTGAAGCAGTCTCATAGAACAGAAATACAGAGGCTTCAGGTATACTCAAACAAAAGAACACAAGTAAATTAAAATTTGTACATTACAAAATTATTAACTTGAAACCCAACTGCATGAATATTTCAGGATGAGTTGGATTCCTGCAGACGTCATGAAGAAATGGCTGTAGTCCGTAATCAGCCACAACGAGACGAAGCGTTGGCTCTCCAACAACACGCTGCTTTCGGTGAAGACACATCCAACGATAAAATTCTTGGTGTCAAAGGGCATCCGTCCAACCATGATATTAAAGTTATTAGTAGTTTAAGTAAATTTGGTAATCATCGTAGTAGTAACCACCAGTCTGCTGGAAATGTGATAAACTTCATCCGTGACAAAGGTGTTCCTCCACCAACGAATCAACCACCGGTAGCCGCTCAGCCTTCTGTTGACCCTAATCAGGACCCGGTTGGTAATGTGTTTATCTAAAACGTCCAAAGTGTGATGGGAGATTTACTAAAAACCATAAGAATATTATGCAACGAGATAACTTTTTAGTCTTGCGACCAAAATTTTTAACTAACGAGTCATATATAAAAATCGAACCCGTTGAAATATTACGAATGTACTGCTTACATTTTAAACAAATATGATTATTTTGTATTTATGCCATATAATGAACATGTCAGTACAGTTTTAGAAATACTTTTTATACGCTGCAAAGTAAGTTTGCTTGTCTGAACTGAATGGATGGAAGAATAGAATATTATCGCCATTAAAAGTCATGCAATTGTACTAGATTGAGATGAAATAATAATGTAGTTTTTATGCCAACTTTTATATTTATTTTGTATGTACGAAATGATTTAATCAATGATTATTAAACGCTTCATTGCACAATTTTGATATAATGGAATTACTATACCCTAACCGACCTGCTTGTGTAACATATTAATACAGTAAGCACATATTTATTTTGAGTGTTAATTTATTACATCAAAATCTTGTTAGTCGAATAGGAAAATTTTCAGACTTGAAATAATCATTAGTTAAAACAACGACAATGTTTGTCTCAAACTCAATTTTAAAATTTGATGTGGACACAGTTGGACACGAAAACAATCTTGGAAATATCATGAAAATGGGTATAGGAAGTCCTTTTGCAACATTTCCTTCTCCGATTTGAATAGTTTGGATTTCAGAAGCTGCAACGTTCACAAACAACCCAACATTAGAAAATGTAACTTAAACAGTCGTAACCTAAAATTTTTTGCAGTTTTAAACTCAATTACCATCTTTGGCATATCCTTCAGCACATCCACAAGTTTCCACCCTCACCAGTTGAATTTCAATAGATTTAATTGGAAATTCAGATTTGTCAATTATGATTTCTCCGGTGAAAGGTTTTGTTATCGGACAGGATACCGAATCCAAATGGCCATGAGCATGAAAAAAGCCGAGTTTGCTCCCAGCTTCGCTAACCATTTCAAAATCGACCCTTTTCATTTCAGCCGGTG
Organism: Orchesella cincta; assembly: GCA_001718145.1. Taxonomy (NCBI): domain Eukaryota; kingdom Metazoa; phylum Arthropoda; class Collembola; order Entomobryomorpha; family Orchesellidae; genus Orchesella; species Orchesella cincta. The sequence continues at coordinate 115,266 of LJIJ01000298.1, read as the reverse complement.
CAAGCAAATCTGAGGGCGCTGTTAACGGTCTGGAAGGAGCTGTCACAGGCATACCTTCTGGTGACCCGTATTCAACAATGAACTCTGTTTGCTTTGCCATTGTTGAGCCAATCAAAAATGATCGCTTCACTTCACATTTTAAGCTGTACTGAATATTTATAAAGACACCATGATAAGTTTCATAAAGCGCTCGATTGTTTCTGCCCCTCAGAGGAAATTCAAAGGGGAGCTCAGTCCTTCCAGCAGTGACCCTGCCCCCCTTTGCCAACTCCATTTGATAAGAAAGCAACTGGATAGGCTTGACTGATTGGTAGAAAGCTTCGAAGATCCCCACAGTTTTGGAACTGAGCTGGAGGTTGACCACTCCTTCAACTTGGAGTACAATTCCATCATGCTTCAAATCTGATTTTGTTAGAATTATTACATTTCCGCGGATTGTTTCATGCTCATGGTACACTTTACTATACCGACTGAGCTGAATGTCAACGGACACCATGATAAAATCTAGCTTAATTATCTATTCACAAATTAGCCTTAAATATAATACAAGCAGTTGCACTGTCGGCGTGTTAACATGACAAGTTTTATAAACATGAACAAGCGTTAACCGCAATATTTAGCTGTAAATATTTGTTCGAAAACTGCATGTTATTTTTTAAAGCAGTATTTCAATTGCTGGAGAAGAACCTGGAACTGTCAAAACAATCTCCAGTAAAGTCATATGGGTGTACATAAAAATGTTGTTATACAACTGGAGGAGTATTACTTTGACTTGTACACCTATAATGCTACTGGGGGGTCTTGAGATATCTTACAAAAGTATGGCATTTTCACATGTTCAGAAGCAGAGGATGCATTAAGACAAGATACACGTGCAAATGTGTTTTAAAATATAAATATTGCTGTTTTTTGGAAGTTTTCTAAAGTTTAATTCAGGATTTTGTATTTCGACAGCGAAAATGGGGAAACGGTAAGGGAATTTGTGTTTGTTTTTATCTCCATCATCCAGACAGTGTTGTGAAATGTGTCAAATGTGATTGAGTTTTAATTTGATTTGTCGATTTGGATTATTTACAGGAGAGTTGGATTTAAAAAGGCGAAGAATTCATTGAACAATTTGCAAAATGCTGGTTCTTCCGAGGATGAAGATCAGATTGAAACCCGCTTGGAATCCCTACTGGATGATGAAATCGATCAGTATAACTCGTTGAAAGAGAAGACTTTGTTGGAAAAGGGGAAAAAGGCCAAAGGTCGGAAAGCCAAAGCTGGAGACTCAGATGAAGAAGAGGTAATAAAGTAAAATATATTTAATGAATTGGTTATCTTGAATGTAACAATAATTTTTGTTTGTTTGAATGTCGCCCTATTAGGAAGTGTATGGCTTAGACTTGTCATCTGATGAAGAGGAGACAGGAGAGGGGGCGGAAAAGATGTTGGAAGACAGTGCCGACGAAGAAGATGACGATAACGACGATGAACTTTTCAGAGGAAATGACGCCGAGGATGGGATTCCAGACAGTCGGGCATGGGGAAAGAAAGCTCGCATTTATCATGACACAGATTATGTCGACCAGGATTTTGGAGGGTTTGAGGGGGAGGATGCGGAAATGGCAGAGCAAGAAGAAGCTGAAGCGAAAGAGATTCAGAAGCGGTTAACTGCAGAGTTGGATGACGATGATTTTCTTGGACTGGTTCCAGCAGTGGTTTCAAAGCCGAAGAAGGCGGAGAAGGGAAAGGAAATTTTAAAAGTGGATTTTGATACTCTGTCAGTGGCGGATAAGCGAAAGCTCATTCAAAGGGAATGTCCTGAAGTTGTCCATCTACTGGATGAATATAAAGGTGAGGAATATCTGTAAAGGTCTTCTGGTAAATTAAATGATAAGCACGTTGATTCATTTCTAAAGTTTGATATTCTCTTTTCAGAAAAATTAGCAGAAGCTAAAACTGTGAAAGCAGAAATTGACACCCAGTCATCAACATTTCTACGGGATTTTTATGTCACCAAGTATCACACAATTATGAAGTAAGCAGTTTATTTTCAATATTTAAGATCATTACTCAGCTAAATCGTTTTAACCCCTTTAAATTTGTTACTGTATAGTTACTGCATAAACATCTCATACTTCCTCTATCTTCGAGCCACAAGTCCCACAAATTGCAAAGGACATCCAGTAATCAAAAGGATTTTACAGTTTCGCCGCTTACTTGACGAACTAAATACGTTCAACCCTGAAAAGTATTTGAAATCTCAGGAAGCTAGTAAAAAGACAAAACCTAAAAAGTCCAGCAAATCGAAAGCTAAAGCTAGCGCTGCCCAAGCTTCACAACAGCAATATGAGCGAGCGTTGGCTGAACAAATGGATTTGGGAAACAATGAAGCTGCAGGAGAGGATTCTGGAGCTGAGGAGACCCTAGAGAAAAGAGGAATCAACTATACTATTGCGAAAAATAAGGGTCTTACACCTTACAGAAAGAAAGAGCTTCGAAACCCCCGTGTCAAGCACAGAATGAAGTTCAGGAAGGCAACAGTGCGCAGGAAGGGTCAAGTTCGTACTCCACGAACGGAAACAAGGAAATACGATGGAGAACTTACTGGTATCAAGATGAACGTTTCGAAGAGTATAAAATTCAAATGATTTTTTCAAACTGTTTTATTAATTCGGATAATGGCGAAATAGTTATATTGTATAATAAATGGTTACTTTGTTATTAATTCAACTGCAGTTAATTTCCTAGAACACATTTTGAAATCTAACTTTAATCTAAAATATGCCAGCTCTGCAGGAAAACTAATTATACAAATTAAGAGTAGTGCAGCAAAAAACTGAAACACAATTTCCATGTAGGACTCCATTCCGATAGATTTCTCAACTGGTTCCGGCTCTTTATTTTTCTCCACATCCCTCAGAACATTCAAACGCAAATGTAAGTTGTGCAGGGTTATCAAACGACGGAAATGAAGGTATATCTGAGTTTGCTGGAATCTTTTGATCACATCGAGCATCTCAGTATGCATGTTATCCTGTTTCGGCACAATTGACCAGAATGTATCGTAGCCCAACAGTTCATTCACCACGTTACATGTCGAGTTTCTTTTGTAAATCGCTTTGAATTCTTCCACCAACCCTAGAATTCGATCTTGCTCAAAGACATTTGCACCTTTCCCAGCTACATTGTACAAATCATAATATTTCGACCAACTTTTCTTGTACCACATGTACCAATCAGTTTTGTTCAAGTCTACATTGAACTTTTTAAATTCATGATAGTAAATTTCTCTCCATACATTTACCTTCCCAAGACTTTGCTTTTTTGCTACGGGCATCATCATTCTTATTTTGTACTCATGAAACAGTTCCGCATTTGTCTGGATTTGCTTTCGAGGTAGTGGCGCTGTCAGATCTCGAGTAACGACTGCTTCATAACACGAGCTAATGATAATAGATATCACAGTCATCGTAAACAGCATGGTGACTTGACAGTTGAAGCTCTTAACGGACACCGACTGGCGGAAGAAGGTCCATAACAAAATGGACATGTGAAACCAATCTTGCTTATATTGGAGCAGAGCTGTTAATACAGCGCAAATGAATACGCCAATCCAAACACGATGGTCAAAATTTTTCCAGAGGAAAGACCAGCTAGCATCATGTAAAACTTCGTTCTTTAAGCAATACATGAAAAGTAAATTCTGCTCATGCTCTCGCACCATCTCTGTGTCCTTGAACTTGAGGCTAGCCTTCTCAGTGCACATAAGAATGCAAAGAATGATGTTGCCTTCACGGTGACCGTGGGTTGAGATGAAGGTCACGTTTGTGTAGTTCTGGATGAGGTTGATGACTGCTTCGTTTTCAGTACAGTGTCCAAACTTGCCCCAAAACATTTCCTTAATGCAGGCTGACGAAACCTTTCGTAGCTTCTTTGGTCCTCTGCGATACTCTAGCTGAATTTTGTACCCTTTTCCGTTAGCGTTTAGATGTCGATGAATTGCTAGAATTTGGGAATATTGACCCATCACAGAAACATTAACAGAAAAAATGAATTGGACGAGATGGTTCATTTTTTCCGGGCTGGTTAGTCTGAATAGCTATGATTATTGCATCGAATGAAAATTTTGTCAGAGATTGAAACGGAAAGTGTGTTGAACTTGAACTTGAATCATCCACTTTGAAGTAAAATATAGCTCTGATGGAAGATGAAAACCCCGAGTTTTGAATCAACTCTGACAAACCTGCCAAAGTTGAAAGGATCAGGTAGAACGCGTAGCAGCTACCATGATGAGAAAACTTGGAGTTATAAACTGCTCCCTGAACCAACGTTTTCTGTATACTGGAAGTGTTTTGGTGGGTAAGATTCTTCTTCTCGTCAGCCTTTGTTATTGGTGTTATGCTTATGGTCAATGGCCGAAGAAGGTCCAAAGTTTGCCTGTTCCATTGGGAAACAAAGTTATGCATGTCGTTAGTAGAAGACTGATTCAATTGAATTGAGGTGGCTAAATGGAATTGACAGTTTTTCACAAAAATGTTTGGGGTTAACCCTTGGAATTGTTTGCTGAATAGCTGGGGGGAGAAGATGATGTGACTTATAATAGAATTCAAGTTGGTTATTTATATATATGCATTGGAAAAAGATTATGAAGTGTATTTGATTTGATTTTATAATCTCGAAGGAGCATAAGTACGAAAGCATTAGCAATAATCCTTATATCGATGGTCAATGCCGAAATGCACCTATACTATATACTAATATGAAATAATAAGTCGTAATGTGAACGGGGTCAAGAACACCGGAAACGAAGCTAAATTGCTATCACGCCACAGAAAACTAATCAGTGGCTGGTGTGACAATGGATTATTACGCCAACAAAAAACAAACACGCTCTGTCTGTCACTAAAGTTTGGATGTGTGACATGTGTCTCGTCGCATGTCGCATGAGTTAATTGGGATCGCAGAAAATAATAAATTCAATCTATTGCGAGGTTTTATTAAAACAAAATACTGTTCAGGATCACAATGTACCATTAATTAACGTGTAAATAAAAATGTATCAAATTTAGACATAAACTCAAAAAAAATAAAAATATACAGTATAGGAAACAATCATCTTTTGTCTGATGCCAACGATCTGAAAAACATAACACGCTAAATGAACATTTTTAATTAAATGCATAATGCATAAGATTATTTGTTGAAATGCATAAGGGTTCCCTTACAACTGGATTGGTCTACTCAAGGTATTCCGGTGGAATGATGTCTCTTGGCATTGAATCCAAAAGCAATGGAAGCCACTTCTTTTTATCACTTCCATACACTTCAATTTTGGCTAAGGTTCGCGGAGACATAACAGGTTTAACGAAGGCGAATGCTGTGGCAAATATCCACAAAAATAAAAAAATCATTAAAGGAAAATCATAGGTTGAAAATGAAAAATTATCAGGATGATAAAAGTATTTTCAATTAGAAATTTTTAGACTTCATCAACATGAATTTCTTACCATTAATGCAATACAATTTCCTCAATATTTCTGGATAATTTTGTTCAAGCTGTTGAAAGCCATAAAAGAACGTTTGCATGGCTAGAAAATAGAAAAAGGGGCAAAGTCAGAATCAAGGCACACTTTAATAGATTGAATGTTAAAACTTGGATTCATATTACTCTCTAAATGTGAGATTTGATAAAAGCTCAATTGTTCCATGCCAAAGATAACGAAGGTAGGTCGGTTTCCGTTCTTTCTGACATGGTGAAGGCATAGCTCAAACATGTAATAGGCAGCACGCAAGCAATCCTGTTTCTTTCCTCCTTCAATCAAGTGTCGACCCCTCCAACGACCCAAGGGAAGCCACGCAACTAATTTTTTAGGTAATAACACACATATAAATTAGCATTAGGTGTAATCATTCAGCGTGAGAAACGAGCAGCAGCACATAGCTACAGACGCTTGAATTCCCAATGACTCAATCTAAACCCAAATAATACGATGAATTTCACGCTCACCAGGTCCCCCATTATTATCCACTCCACGGAACTCAAAAGGAAGGGCTTCATCCAGAAATGTTGGCATTTTCCATTTTAAAATTGTACTGATCTCATGATTCTTTCTCCATTCTAAACACTAAATATAATTTCAAAATCTTCTGTATTTTTAGAACAATCTAGTAAAATCACATTTTCCTTATTAAACACGCAAATTATTTACCTTTCGCAACATTTCTTCAGCCTTAACAATATTGTTATCTCTGGCTCTCAGAAATCTCAACAGCGTCGCATCATCTTGATGGAGATCCTTTGTTCTAGCTTGAAGCTAATTGTAAAAAATAAACAAAAACATTATAAATCCGAATATAAAACCACTTTTAAAATGACACGCAGAACTTTCGTATACTTTCCAAAAGGTGTATCGATACCTGTTTTAAAATTTGTCTCTCCTCTTCGTTCTCTACCTTAATTACCTCCTCCGACATTAAATCAACAATTTTTATTCCAGAACCGCTCATGATGACCACAATATGAAACACTTGCACTTTTCTCCAGCAACTCTTCACGAATGGGACGCTGGGCAGGAAAAACAGTTATTTTCTAGAGATTTCGGGGACCGCTCAACAAGATCCCTTTCCAAAAATAGATTTGACTGATGATCTGGTAGACTAGACGCAACTCTAGAACGAAAGTGAAGATGAACCTTTGAAGGATATGAGGACACTCAACTAAAAGATCAAGGCTCACTGTTCCACTTGTTTACAACTGCCCAAATGATCCTCTTTCAAGGTCCTCTAGACTTCTTTGACTCACACTTTGAAAGGAGCAACAGGTTTAGAAAAAAAACTATCGAATGAAAAGGAACGCTAGCCACAACAAAATGCAGCTACTCGGAGCACTCCAAAAAGTTGAATGTCACAATCCTGAAAAAAGCTATTGCAGCAGAATACTAATTTCGCATTTACTCTTGAATTATTGACATTCTATTCTTTTCAGCTAAAAAAAATCTGTGTCAACGATAGATAGTCACAGTCTATTTAGCCTATATTACTCATATACGATCTCCTCTACCTCTTTGCGGTCATTAGACTTCTTTTCCAATATGTTTTGCATGCGTTATTGCACCATTCCATTTCTACTTATCCTTCATCCTTCAGGACATTTACAGCGCAGACTAAACAAACTTCAAAAGAAGTGTGTAGTAATGTGTAATAATACACGTATAATATCTCGATAGGTAATCATCATCATCATCATTAACAAGTGAGTGCAAAATAGCGTAGCACCTATTTGCTAGAATGTACTACTCATTTATTCATGCAATATTGCATTTAAACTGTGAGTGATCACTATGTACCTTAAGGGTCTCTTGTTTCACGTAGGAAAAAATACTGCTAAATTCATATCTTTTTGAATTATGAGCGTAGAAAAAGTACTGACATTTATGTAATCGGTAAATGCAAAGGCCAACTTGCAACACCGCATAATGACCGTTACATGATCCTCTGTCAAGCACATTTGTTGTTGTACATGATTTGCAAACCTGGGGATGGTTCATTTTAAGTTGTTTGAAAAACTCAGGGGTGTAGGGTTATAGCACGCAAATTAAATGAGTCATGCAAGATTGCCTGCTGTAAATGCCTTTATTTAGCTAATGTTTATTTACATTGTAGTTCATTCACACGTTTGTTGTGGCCTAATCGACCATAATAAAGTGATAACAATAACATTTTCATTATCATTTAATGTACTACAACTGCAGCCTACTAAATGCTTATATGTATGTTTTCCTACATCCGTCTCTGTAAAGTTTGTTGTTTATTAGGCGAAGGTGCGCAAAGACATATTTTTTTGCAACCTATGCATTGTTTTTGATAATGTTTTGCAATTTCACAAGTTTTTAAAATCGCACTTTCGTTTACTACAGAAATCGTGAGACCACCAGACTAAAAAATTTATGACTTGTTGATATTGACATTGTAAATTGGGAAGATGCAAACTACTTGACTGCAGTTTTGGTGTGGCTTCTCTGGTCAACCCATTCTTGCTTCAATATAAATCTTTGTAAATGAATGAAACATAAAACCAAACAAGCCTGTTGAGTATTGAGTAAATTCTTGCGAAAATCGAAAACTCTCATGTTAGTCTATAAGCATAATTCAAGTATTTCAAGTTCGCAGCAGTTGCGACAATCCAATGTGCACGCACCAGTAGTTCAAGTTATTGCATTATGGTGGTTTATGAATCTTAAAGAAGCCAATCTATTTCTGTACTGTTTATATTTGACATTTTTTCTTGCCCATTGCATTTTCTAATATCATTGCAATAAAATTTGTTCTTGTTTTAAAGCGTCTGTAGTGAATTTTTTCTTTTATTGACCACAGCATTCCAATGAAATCTCTTCGAGTTTGAATTTGCAATGCATGCTCTGTCAGATTGCAGCTCATCACATTGTTACTGTTCACTCCTGCGTGCATGCAAAGTGCAAGCGTAATGTCATTGTTAGCCTTAACCGGCAAAGCCTCTACATTTATTGCTTTGTTGCGTCATGCGAACGTTGGTTGTGCTAAGCAAATTATAATTTTTAAAAAATATGCAGATTATACAACTTTCAAGTTCTGGGCTACGATCGAACCATGTTGTGTAACCAAACCATTTAGTATAGTATCGATGCAAAACACATCTCTGTTGTAGTTGAAACTGAATGAAAATTACAGACGCATTTTTGTTTTCAAATTCCAAACATATATTTATTTATATAATAGTCGTCTTGGGCTACTTAAATGAAGTATACGACGCACGGTTTTCTATCTGACTATTTAATACAATACCATCTCGATACTGGATAACCAAAGACCCCTTCTTCAGTTTGACTTAACTTATACATACCTGAAATACAAATGCTACCACCGGCAGTAGCTGTAATACTTTTGAAAAAGAAAGATGAAGGAAGGACTATTTTAATTAATATTATGTACATAAACAGTTTTCAGTTAGAATATAATACATATTGAAATGCATTTTACGGTATGAATATATTTTATAATTATTATATTATGGTGTATGCTGCAGACTCTTCACTTCCGATTACATTTGTGTAGGAACTTCTCTCAAAACTTTTGGGAGAGACTCATCCGTCATAACATCCATGAGCTTAGCGTGCCAATTATTTCTGTCAGAGTCGAATATTTTGAACTTGTTTAAGGTTCTCTGGGAAAAGATCGGTTTGAAAAAGTTGTATGCAGTCGGGAACAGCCATGGAGCTAAAACATGGAGACAGTAAGAGTTGCATACATTACGCAATAATTATTAAGATAATCTTGCGAAATTGCAGATTAAGTATTTTTACCATTAATGATGTAGCAAGTCTTGAGAATTTCGGGATAGTTTGCCTCAAGATCTTTCAAGCCATAGTAGAGTAGCTGCATAGCTGCAAGTGAAAAAAATAAGTAGATAAGGCACTTGCTCTCAACATTATTTATGTAAAGGATAATATTATAGATACATATATTGAAAGCTTCATACTTTCCAAGCTGGCGCATTTGTAATACGTGAGTTCAGCCAAATCAAGAATCAGCGTAATCGAGCTCGCATTCACATCTCTCGTACGCTCCGCAACTAGTTCGAAAATGTAGAATCTGAATTTGAGACAGTCCTCCTTAAATCCCTTTTCAACCCACTGTCTTGCATTCCAACGGCCGAGAGGAACGTAAATAACTGCAAAAGTCAGTGTCAATCACTTTATAACTTGTATTTTCATTTCCTTCCATATATAATCCACTCAAGTTCATGTTCCTATATCGATATTAGCACTATGTGTGTGTATACCACTTTGGGGCAACGTGATAACACCTGTCTAATGACCATAAAAACCCTTGGCCTAATGATTCCAACAAACGGTACCTATTCACACTCTAAAAATGAAAATTGACTCGTCATTAAGACAATTATGATTGAGGTATTTCCCCCATTCCTAAGAATAATCCTGACTGATCACACAGTAGATTACCAGTGCATCGGCATACATAAATATTGTTGCACTTGGTACGAATATACCACATGTGCGTAGGAATACTTCTTGACATGCATATCCCAATGTCAGTTCATCATAATCTTTGATAAAAAGTTCAGGGGCACAAATCCACTGTTTTTATCGTCTTCAGATCACTCATCGCATGTGTGTTGCAAGTGCCATACCTGTCGCAAATTGTTAAGATGTGTGAATGAAGTACTACTCTGTCTATGCTCAGCATCATCCCATTTCACTCGTAAACCTGAATCTTTCAATTTTTGGCAAAGAAGAAACACACGCTAGTCCATCTTAAAAGAGCTATTTGTTAGCTTACTACTGCTGCCTCACTACGGAATATAATTGTGGATCGAAAAGGTACATGTTGAATTCGAAAATAAACGAATTTAACAGTCAAGTCGCACTCCCAGCTCGTAGCCGTATACTTTGGACGCAAGGAAACTGCCAAGGGAGATTATTGCCGAAGCGAACGCTAGCAAAAAAACAAACACTGCAGAATAAGGGTACACACGTTCTAGCTAAAATTCAATGCATCATATTTTTTGAAGGGGACAGCTTTAAAAAAGTCTCGCCTCATTCATCAAACTGAGAAATAGGAACGCATAATTGCTGTACTTAAATTTTTTGGGCAAAAAAATAAAAGAAATCATCCTGAACTACAAACTACTTTGGTATGTGAAGCATGTGTTGAAGGTATACCTGGTCGTCCTTCGTTGTCAGTAGGAAGCATCTCAAATACAAAATCCTCCTTAAGGTACTCTGGTGGTTCATAGCTGAGGTAGGAAGACACATTGTTGTCTTCTCTCCATTTGATAGACTATGTCGATATAAAAAATACGTTAATTGTTTCAATTTCACATCAACAGCTTATTATATAACCTTCTACGTTGACGCAAATAGTGGTTTGACATTATTACACATATAGCACTAAGGAAATCAGGTAGCTTCCTGGAAAAGCTATGAGTCTACCAGCTATATAGCTACTGAACAGGAAGTTTAGTCACAGAAAAAAATATCCTTGCATGCAAATATCTTTGGGAAAAATTTCCATTCTTCTTCCACAGAAAATGAATCTATTGTTTACCTTTCTGAGCATATCTTCAGCTCGGTTCAAATCCCATTCTCTGGCTGCAATTTAAAAAAAAATATTGTGTCATACACAATGCTCGTAAATAATGCATAACATTTTTATGCGAACCATGGTTAGATAATGATAATGAACTACATGTCAAACCTCGCATGAAGCGAAGCAAGGTCTCGTCATCCACTTTCAAATCTGCTGTGACTTCCCTAAACTAATTGAAAGTTGCATAATGAGTTTAATAAATTCCCACATTTTCATGGAAAATATATTATATAATAGTATCATCATCAATTTGTTTATAGAGCTACCTTATTTAGGGTCTCCTGCTCCTTATCCGATTCTACTTTAAGCTTCATTTTTAACTGCAATATACCTCTCCAATTGGTTTATAAACTTATGAAGAGAATCAGTCGGCGGATGTGGGATGAATGAATGAGCTTTATATTTACAGAATTAGTCGTAACAAGCGTTAGTATGACTGCAGCCACACACTGTAATAAAATTGGAATTCGTAGTAATAAAAAAGCACCAAAGCCTAAGCGACTACTTCCGCTTGTCCTTATCAATAAACTTCTTCACTTAATAACTTACTACCAAAGCTCCTGGAAAAATTATTCCAAAAAAATTCACACACTTAAAAACAAAGATAAACAAAATAATTTATACGATGCACCAATAGGAAGTTTCGAACTTCCAAACTAGTTTAATTGCTATTTTTGACAAACCAGAGCTTCCAAAGGTAATATTAAATATATTTCTTCTCACACACCTCTCCGAGTCCTTCTCAAGAGATCTCACAGGGAGAAATGAGAATGTAGGTAATCCTCATCGCTTGCAATGATCTTCCGTCTCATCTCATGTAAGCACAAACTGAGTTAGGCAGTGGAAAAGTATTAAGAAAAAAATTGCACAACAATGCTTAGCTTGGCTAAACCTACATAACATCGTGTGTGTCACATGCATGGGTATCTTGTACGCATACGTACACACTTAATAGCACAATACCGATCTCTTTATTAAGGTCAGTGAGTATATATAAAATGTGCTCATACATTTTCATGTTCCTTATTAGTGGGAGAGCATGTGTGTTTTGTATATGGTCTGCAATGCAATAAGCCTATGTAACAATCAAAGTGTACATGTGTATCTTTCTGTGATTGCGTGCATACATGGAACAAATGATTGACGGAGAAATCGTATGTGGTTTAACTACTGCATAAAAATAGTATGGAGTATGCCAAATGTATGACGCGACATATCATGTATAAAAGTATTTATCATAAGCTCACTTTGTTTGTAAGAAACAGAAACCCTTTTATTCGTTGCAATGCGAGAAGGGAAGGAAATGAAGCGAGATCTTTTTTTCTGCATTTCTTCATTCACTATTGCATATCATGAGTAGTAGTAATAACACTTATTTTTTACTAGCAATATACTGCAATCACATCTTGTCTTTAGCATGATTTCATCAATTTAAGGCAGTTGTAGTTTTTTTCTTCAATTGTAGAAAAGTGCAACTCATTTATACTAAGCCGTAGCTTTAGTATTGAAGATCTAAAGGTAAAATCCACTTTCTGCAAATTACCAACACGCTGCAATACTATCATTTATATTTTACATTCACCGGTCAATTTCAAAGGGGATTAGAACGTAAACCCAAGTCTTTTGTAAAATAAAATGAGACAAGCTTCAAAAACATGGTGTATATATGCATTTCATCTTGTAAGATGATTGTATATTCGTTTGTGCTTGAGGTTTTTGGGATAAGATTAAGCAGTCATCCGTAAAATCTCTTTTTGCACTCTTACCATCTAGATGACGTGTATTATTATTATTCTTCCTATTGCTGTAGGCCGAGGCAGGGATTAGGAATAATAATCGTCTCATAATATTCATAAGTAGAATGCAGATTAACAAGTAAAAACTTACGAGATTTTTTTGTAGGTATTGCAAGATCTTTGTTACGTTAGCTTTCATAATTTGATCACTTTCTTAATGCAAAACATCCGCTGTAGATAATTTCATTTGATCTGCTTCATGTTTTTATCTGTAGGTCTAGATCGTTTGTTTTAATTTGGGGTTTGTTTGGCTAAAACATTGAGTTTCTCAAATATTATGCGCATTTACATTCGCTGTGTCCAATTGAGTACGCCATGCCAAAATAAGTTCTTACGTAGATTGAGCTAAAACATAATCGAGAGCAGCCAGTTACAAGTTGTTTCAATCACAAACGTTCAAAGTTCAACAAAAGGTACTTGGTGAGAAAAGGATTTAAAACGGATAACGCGATTTAGTGTTTTTGTAACCTTCAATTTTACACTTTTCCTCTGTATTATGGTGCATAATACCAACGAGTAATTACAGTCCATTGGTGAAACACCCAGCAAAAGCTTTGGTACTTAATACAGTTCATAATGAGCGTCCCTGCCCCAAAAGAAAAAAAAATGTATGGAAGTAAAAAAAACATCTGTCTTGTGTCCATTTTGTAGCACTTTGCCTGCCGCAGATGAGTAGCCTATGACATATTTATAGGTGTGCATAATTTGAGGATTGAATGATTGCAGACGTACTTAATAGATAGTAGTGCAAAGGCCTTTCCTGAGCGTGTGAGCTGAGCCATTAAATAGGTAGGCAGAGAATAATTTGTAATATTACTCAGGTTGGATTCACATGAGTAGGGATGAGACTTGGTTAATTTGCAGCTGTAGTTTAATGAACGGATGGTATATTAGTATTAATAACGGAATTATAGGATGATAACACGTTGTAGGGAACTAGACCAACTAATTTCTTACTTTTAATTGTAATAAGAGGTTAAAGGGTACCATCCTAGTTCTTTAAAATGTAACATTTGTCATGTACCTGAAATTTTATTTCGAATTGAGCCTAATTATTTGACTGCAAATTTATACTAATTTGAACAATACTCAGGCACAGTGGTCGAGGTCACTACAGATTGATGAAACAGCAGGTCAAATATATAAGTAATGAAAGATCATCAGGGAACAAGGTTATTTGATGGCAAAGTAGATGTTTGTTTTTAAAAAAAGGCTGCAAATAAGCCATGGGTTAATAAATCTTTGTGTTTCATCAGTCATTGGGCTCTTGAAGGGTTTTAAGGAATTTCTAAGAAATGATTATTTATTATAATTTTTCTTAAAAATGACGTCAATCATTAGATAGATTACTTTATTTAATATTCATTAGCATTGTTCCATTTGTCGCATTCATGAAATATGTGTCACTTCCACGGTTAGAAACAGCTTTGCCGCACAGTAATTTAAGGTTCAGTTCAAAAGTTACAAAATGGGCATACGGTTATGTATGTAAAAACTCAAAAAACGCAAATTAGCATTTTTGTATAAAAATAGATATGAGTAAGAATTGACATTATACATTAAAAAGTTGAATTTAACGACGACACAGGACATACTAAACTCCAGCACCAACTATTGCATCGTTTTTGTCTATTTTAAAACCACATAATTGGTTGTATGGCATATTGTAGTTCTACTATTAAATGTAATGGTTAAAGTAACTTCTGTATGATATCAGATTGACTTTACACGTTCAGCAGTTTCGGTTTGTGACTCGATTGCTTGCAAATATCAAATTAAATTGATGTACGCTAGTCGCTAACAAATGTAATAGCTATTACATAATTTTTACCCTTATTGAAACACTATTTTTAGCATTTCCGTGTTGTCAAACTTCTCATCTTATCTTCTCAATTCGACAAACAAAATAAGTGCATCAGCAATCTAGCACAAGGATGACGAAGCACTTTAACATAAAGGGAGTGCATGCTTGCAAATACCTCTCTTTTGAATTCGAATGTGTTGATGTTGATGTATTCAGAAAAAGTAGGCAGTTGGAAATTGCATAGTGCATTGATTATAAGCTATACACACGTGCCGTTGTCGCAGCTGTCCTCAGAATAAACCCAGGAAGTGCATGCTTGCATTGATAAAAATATATTAGCTTTCATCACGCAATTTATCAGTGTTCTCTACATCTTAATCAATGTAGCACACCAGCATAAGATGAAGCTATAAAGTTGATGTGCCTTGTTTTAGTATTAGCAAAAACTTCGATTTATTTGCTGTCGCCGTTCTTTTGCCCTGCCGCAGGTGCAAATTGCATAAGGTGGTCATTGGTACCGATTCAGACCTGCAAGCCATTATTATGAGTAGTTATTGTTATTTGTAATTCCGAGCGAGTAGACAGCAAAAGTGCGTTTTAAAATTAGTCCCATATTTACGATCTGTACTTTCTAAAAAATACTACGCAGGGAGTTAAAATAGGAGTTGCAAGCAATAAATAATGGATGTTTACTGGTGGATTCTTTTGTCAGCCCCAGGATTACATAATTTGCATACATTGATTAGCTTCCCTTATTGCCTCCCTAACGAACGGTTTTATATGATTATGTAACTAATTATAATTAACTACGCCTGAAGAAGTAAACGTTTAAGACGATACTAGTATTTATTTACACTGTCATGTTGTAAAAACGAAATCTATAACTCATTACAAATTATGCAGTAGCATAACTGACTGAGCTGAGACTTTAACAGCTTTTTTCTTCAACTAACAAATCGTAAAACTCTGCATGATGTAGAAGTGCGATAAAATAGTGCCAGCAAAGTTTCAAACCATTAAAAAAATTAAGTGGCTACTTCAGTAATAAGCCAAGGTTAAAACTATTACATCTATGATGGCATTACGCCTTATACGTAGCACAATATGGGGTAATTTTATTGCTGGGCTTATAATTATTGGTCATCCAATTTGCACAGGTGCATTCCATTGTTAACAACTGCCAACAAAATGGCATATTATAACGCCGATGAATAGTATAAAACTTGGCCGTTGAAAATTAGAATGCTCAAAATAAATAGGGTTGGCTTGTAACTTTGACTAATATCCGTTTTAAATATGAAATGGCACCAAGTCAATTTTATTATGGGGAAAACTTTTCCCTGTCTAAATATATCAATGATTACATATTTCTACAATTGGGTGCTATACGTGCTATTTTTAGTCTCATACAATTTATATTTATTATTCTTAGCATGGGCAAATAGAAAGGGGAAATAAAATGACGCCGTTCTTTCTAAGAAACCATAAACTTAGCTGCATAACTTAACATCCACATTAACACCAGTTTTCCATGGCCTTTCTCACGTCAATATTGTTTACATTTACAAAGGAATTTACTAATAACTAATATCAAATATAAATCATATATCATCCCTACACTTACGACTACATAAATTGGGTAATTACCGTATTACCAAGTTCTATTAATTGTGTACTTATGTACTTTCCAAAAATACTGGGCACGTACGTGCGTCTTTATAGATGGACATAAATGACATGTTATTGGAATAAAACATTAGATATAATATATTCATGTCACATACACGCGTGCAAACTCAATATGGATAAAATATTACAGCATTCACACATGCATACGCTAAAAACACAAAAAAAGTCCTCTTGATAAAGTCAAACGTGGTCGACTAAGAAGGAGTATATATCAGGATAGGTCTAACAGCCAATTCATCACTATGATGTTGATAGTCAACTCATTTTTTTGTGGGAATCACAATCACAAACACTTAACTACTTCAGTATTATTTTATATTAATCAGTCTCTCGAAGGTACTCGGCTGGGATGCTCTCGTCTGGCATAGTTTTCCTCAAAGCGGTGAGCCAACTGGTTTTGTCGCCATTGTAAATTTTCAACTTGTTCGAAGTTCTGGGTGAGAGTAGTGGTCGCAGGATGTTCATCACGTAGGGGAAAAACCAAGGGGCTGTTAATAAAATAAAAACAAAAGTTGGCTCGTTAGTTTCTAATGCAAATGGTAGACATCCTTATAAAAAAATGGGAAAATATAGTTTAGGAAGGTTAGAAATCAACACTCACTGTTAACTATGTACATGGTCTTGATCGTTTCCGGATAGTATTGCTCCAAATCACGGAAGGATGCGAACATGAGCTGCATTGCTGCTTAAGAGAATTGAATTATTAATAACTTGTCAAATGTTTATAATATATAAGGATAGCATATAATTATTGGCTTACATTCCAAATGGAGGACTTGGGAATATGCTAATCTTTCGATTCCAAAAATGACCACGGATTGATGATGTCCTAATTTCTCCGTATTATTAGTGATGTACTCAAGAATGTGGTATTTAAACTTTTGAATATCCTCACGGTAGCCTTGCTCAAGAAACTGGCGAACGTGCCATCGGCCGATTGGAACCCAGTATACTGTTTGCAAAAATGGTCTATTTCACTCAATTTCTTAGGTTGAAGTATATTTAAATAATTAGTAACTCCATACCAGGGCGACCCTCGTTATCTGGTCCAGTGTATTTGAAACATAAATCTTCCTCGACAGGTTTGCTTGGTCTCCAGATTAGGAATGAGTCTATTTTTGATTCTTCTCTCCATTTCAAAGCCTGTTGAAGTCAAGTTATTCAAACCATGTTAAAAACAGCTTATCATTTGCAGGCGTAAAAATGCTTGGGATTACGAAATTTACCTTTCGCAGTTGAACCTCAGCTTTTTCAGGACTATCTCGAGCTACAAATAAATACATTGTATAAAATTTTGAGGTTGATTCAGGCTTTCAGCATAGGGATGGGCAATATGAGACTCCCGTGTAATCAGTTAATTTGTTAACTTACCTCGCAAAAATCTTAATAAAAGAACATCTGTAAGTTCATCCTGATTAAGATCCTGGACAAGGTCGCGGAACTGTATTAACAAAATGTCGATGTTTAGTTGTTATTTGATAGTGAAACTAATGAGCATTTGTGATAGATTTCAATATCCATATTCTTTTCGTATTATTAGTTTTATTTATATAATCATCTAGATTAAACTCCAAAATGTTTTGTACGCTAAATATAAACTGGGTGTAAATGAAGTACATACCTTCTTGAGGGATTGCTCTTCCTGTGGCGTCTCAACACGAATCATTGTTAAATTATATTTAAGGTTGCACTTCAAATCGATACAGCACTTTCTTTCTCTCGCACTATTTCACCTACAAAGACAAATTTCTTTTATTAACGTAACCAATCATGCAACTTCTTTCACAATCACAAGAAACTACAAACTGGTAAGTTCACAAGTGTTCAGGATGAAAATTAGAAACCTACTAAAAATTTCAGTTTTTGCTTCACACCGTCTGTCTGACAACTTCTATGACGCAAATCCACACGGAACGCTTTTAGCTGATTGAGCATAACACAAGCAACAGCACAATTACTACATTTAAACAACCTCGTTATACTACAACCACTAACCACATTTCCGAATTCTGTTTTAACTTCAAAGAGGAAAATGGCTCATCAGAAATCGAGATTTTCCTTATTTCTCATCAGCACGTGCAATATAATGAAATATCGTCATAAGATGGATTCAAAGTAAATCGGATGATTGTGGAATCTATCCAATTATTACCCTCTTGGGTTTAATCACAATCGCAATCTGAGCCTGGCCTGGAGTAAGTCACACGCTTATCTACGCCAACATTAAGAATGCAAGCTTATGTAAGTATTTTTCATTTGAGCAGCACAAAACACGAACAAACACAGGTATTCCCTTTGTTAAACTGGATTTTTCTACGTAGAACAATACTCCTTTGAAATAGACCATGCAACCCCCTACAACGACTTAATACAAGTGAATCTTGTAAAACGATCTAATTCCCACATTTGCCAATTATTATTGTTTGCAAGTAAAGATTGAGAAATCCCTAGATTAAAACCTGTAAAACTTGTAACAATATGTAGTTGGAAATGCCAAAACCAAAGTGACTTCTTCCTCCGTAGGAAGGAGATTCTCCCCTTTACAAATTGATGATCAATCTACCTACACGAAATTGTTTACCTACATTAAAAGGTTACAACCTAGATCGTGCCTCATCACCAGTACATGCGTACAAGACTCAATAATAGACAAGCGTATTTACCAAAACAACTACCTGTTCCTCCTTGGTAGATGAGATGCACTTGGGATTTTTGATTACGAGGTAAACTACTTGAGCTTAACCTACCGTAACCACAGCCTATACTGGAGCTAGAGCTTGAACAAAGTATATGAGTTAGCTCCCATTCTAGGAACTAGCTTGAGCATCTATACCACGAATGTTTTTTACTCCTTGAATCCAATCTGATTTGCAAAGATTTGTTTGTGCCTGTTGCAGTAGTATTGACCTGGTCCATCATTGCCAAATACCCAAAACTATGTACATTCCAAGGTGGACCAGAGTGACTACGTGTGTGCTATGACGCTCCCTTCTATTTACTACAAACTAACTAAACATTATGTTTTTACGCTCACTTTGAATTGGTTGGGTCCCTAAACTTGTTCTTACGTAAGAATATGGCAGCTAAGAAGATGCAGAATTTGGAAATTGTTCGTGTGATAGTGTAATTTCCGTGATATACAAGAGAAAATGAATGAATGAGAATAATAAAAGCTTGTTTACGGAAATCAATTCGAAACTTCTGTAGAAATTACTGATTTGCTCATAACCACTTCATTGCAAATAAATCCGAACTATATCACTTGGTCAGCTTACCTGTTTCAATCAACAACACTATCTTAGTAAGTCACGTTAAAGGTCGGAGATATTAGCTCACAAACTACTTCAATCACACCGTTGTGCCACGG
Organism: Orchesella cincta; assembly: GCA_001718145.1. Taxonomy (NCBI): domain Eukaryota; kingdom Metazoa; phylum Arthropoda; class Collembola; order Entomobryomorpha; family Orchesellidae; genus Orchesella; species Orchesella cincta. The sequence continues at coordinate 95,477 of LJIJ01000298.1, read as the reverse complement.
ATGTTCCTTGTGAAAACAGTTGCATCATCAGCAACAGTCCTTTGACAACTGACAAACTTTGTTAACATGGGGCAACCATAAATTCATAAAAATTGTGTCTCAAAATAAAAAGGTGAAGACGACGACGATGGGGAGGGACGATAATAATATGATCACCCCAAACAAAGTATAATGATTGTCAACTAGTAGAAGTCTTGATCATTATCATTCTAAAGGGTGCATTATTATTACATGCGTATGTATAACATGCCTTTGTGGGAAGTAGTGTTTACTTTTTTCTTTCCTCATTTTTATCCATGCCACCAGTTATACAGAATGAGAAGCCCATATCCTACAACCATCAAAAGGCACTACACAAATGAAAGCAAGGGGCTGTCCTTAGAGAGATTGAATTTACTAGATAAAACTAACACAAGAGCCACAACAACATGTCGTGAAGACAATACATTCATAAAAATACAAAACGGGAAAGGTAAGGTGTGTAGCGTGAATGAAAAGTGCAATGCAAAAATTACGCATGATGATGATAATCTGTTCCTTTGCCAAAATAAAAGTAGGCGATGGGCAGTTGAAGTTGTCCTATAGAAGTGCAGCTAGTTGTAATAATAGGATTCTGTGTGTGTGCACGAGTATATGCCTATTTGTACATGATTATGTGTTCAAAGTAAGAATGTGCATTACACCAAAAGTTAATTTTCATATGCATTCATACATGAATAATAAGAAAGAGAAAAAACTTTCGATTTCTTCCAACCAACTGTTGACTTGACCGAGCGATCTCTATCGACAATATAGTAATCATCATTATACTTACATATTATCCTCATTCCGACTGTGTGCGTACGCTGATTATCATATCATATCAGGAGTTCAAGTCATATTGATTATGGTTTGGTTAAATTTTTATAAATGAAAACAAAATTTTTCTTAATCTGAAGAAGCAAATAATCGCGATCAGTGATATGCCTTTAGTTGAAGACGAAAGTCGTATCCACTTTCTGAATGAATGAGCAGCACAAAAGCTACTCTTGTTTATAGCTTGTTTATAGGTTGCAAATTTACAGCCTTCATCATCATCCTCGAATCATATATGATGGGACAAGTTAGCTAAAAGCTGGTTGTTCATTTTATTTAAATAATGTATGTCAGTATGTTAAGTAAAATGGTATATACGGATGGCTATAGATATAATCTTTTCAGAAACTTGCCAAATATTAAAATGTTGCTCTGTAGCCAAGTCAGGCCAGAGGGCATATTAATTTGTTGGCAGTGCACTCAAAGGATACGTTTAAAAAGGGACAGTTTTTGTGTATTTACAAGTCTAAATATATTTTATGCATGTGTACATGCTATTTGATGATAGATTTAAGTGATGGATGGCTGCGGATGCTTTTTGCAAGAAACATGATACAAGATGACATGAAGCTCCAAAGATTATCGATCGTCATGGACAGTGGTTCTTATGCTAAGCAAGGCTTTGGTTTAAAGATAAACTGCAATTAACTTGGGAGATTTTATAATGAAGAAGAAGATGATGATGATTCACTAGACGCTACTTTTCCGTGATAATCACACATGTTTGCTCATTAACAAGCAGACAATGGACAATTTGAAGATGGCATTGTCTACTGGTTTGAACCAGGTACTAGGTCTTGGGAATAAGATTGAATCAACTTGAATTTGACAATGGAAAGCCATGGTCAGGAGGAAAAAATCTTAGAAAATGAACTTGCCCTACTCCAGCCTCGTCAAAATATCCATCTTTAAATCGCACGAATATAACAATTGGAAGCATGGAGTTCAGAGTTCAATTAAGCGTATAATAAAAAGAAATCGAATAACACGTCATGAAAATTGCACACATTATGCAATGCAAACCGGTTCTGTCCATGTGCTTTACAACAACAGCAGCGACAATGCAATGAACTGCAGTGACCTTCTCAACCAAAGACAAAAACTAAACAAGGTAACCCAATCGCAATTTTTGCGTGTACTGTTATCATTACAGAGCTTTTACGAGGCTTACGCTTCAAAAGAATACAAACAAGTAATAAAAACGAAACAATGTGTGGTGCACTCAGCTTTAAGCTATTTTGGCATTTTGATTACTAGCTAAAAAGACTAGGAGAGCGATAGTGTGTATCACTTCTCTTTTTTTCCTCAGAAAAGATGGATTGTCTGAACTGAATAGAAGAAAAATGGCCTTCAAGTTTGGGGGCGACTAGCCTAAATGTTGCCAATTGCTCTATAAGTACAATTCATTACTTAACTCACGCATAGATTACGAAATGAAAGGAAGCATCACATTACTATGTGAATTGGCTGTCATAATCTGTCTAAATCTGTTATGCTTCCATCCATTCAGCTTTAAAATGGGGGGCTTTTTTTTACTGTGACGGGGCATTAATTTGTCACGTATTAATTTCTATAAGTCTTTTTGTTCTGCAAAAAAAAAACCAGTGAAGTGAGCGACTGCAGTTAAATGTGTGAATTTTGTTAGATAATGCATTACGCTGTAGAGAGTGCAATCAACACATTATATTGGGACTTTGGCTGACCTTAATAGTAAATGCAGATTTTAAGGTTATAAGGTGGCCTTATAACATCTTAAATATTGGACTCATACACAATCTATCAGAATATTAGCGAAATGTCATTGTAGCTATTATACAAGTGGGCTTCCAATACGTGCTTAATTGATTCACAGCCGAGTGCGGAGACAAGCCAATACCAATAAACTGTTGTGTGGATGATTGTTTACCAATTTTTGGCTCATAAATCGTCATAATTTAGTATATACATGCTAGCTCTTTATTAGTATGCATTTCCTTCTTGTAAATAGGATAAAATCAAGATCCTATCAGAAGGAAAAGGACATGCAAACATTTTGGAAAACAATAATTTTATTTCATTCTATTCGCGATGCGGCACTGCAGCACACACGATGGGATGGAGATATTTTTTGCGTGCGAGTAGTAGTGCCCTTTGGAACTATGTATAGAATGCATTTTTAGAGCTAGTGATAGAAATATGTATAGCCTGATATCTTTTAGTTTTCTGTGATGCCAATGTGCATGTTGTTGTTTACCACTTATTTTTGTGTCAAGTTCAGCCGACAAGGAAACTGATGGTTGGCATTCAAAGGAAATGGTCACCAAGTGTATAGACAGCTCAAAAGAACAATTTTATTTTTATAGGAAATCATATAAACCGTCTATAAGTCATTAACATCAAGTTCTTCAGCAGTTCAATACCAAGAGTTACTAACTCTCTATTTTGAGTAGTCATCATCTCCCGTGGATATGTGAGTGCAAAACCTTCCACTCGGATGCATGACCTGCCCAAGGGGACAATTGTCCTGAACATCGAATCCCTGAAAAAATATGTCATCCCGTCAAATTAGTAAATGGGACCGACAAATTATTTGTTCATCTTTATTGCTTATTAGCTTACCGCAAAAGGTAGTCTTCGTTTTCGTGTCTTATCGTCAGATTTTGTATCTCCATCATATTCGCCATAGTCGGGCTCTTCCCCTTTATATGTGCAGAATTTCCCACTTGGATGCATCACATGACCTGGCGGGCAATTATCCTGAACGTCAATTCCCTGAAAATAATTTTATATAGTTAACTTGAAAATTTATGCAGGTTGGTGCACATATAAAAACTTAGTATGGCGGAACATACCGGAAATCTTTGTTTTCGGGCCTTATTGTCGGGTTCTAAACGAAGTACACGTGAGTCTTCAGCATCTTTTAACCCAAATGAACCAGGTTATATGTCATAAACTTGAGAATATTATACACAAATCAATTCCCTATTTACCTGAGTAGTCGTCTTCTCCTGTCATGATTGCGCAATGTGTTCCACTTGGATGCAAGACCATCCCAGTGGGACAGCGGTCCTGCACATCGAATCCCTTTAAACAAAAATGTTATGCATAATACTGTGAAAATTTAGAGTGTTCTGAATTGTTTGCCATACCGAAAGTGACCAAGGTATCCTCTGCTTTCGTTGTTTAGACTTAGACTTTTGCTCGTCTTCAAATAGAGAGTTAATTTATTCGAAATCAATGTAAACTATTTTATATGAAGCAATTTTTTAATTTTTAGCAAACTAAATTCGCTATTTACCAATGTAGTCATCTCCTGTAGGGTCTGGCTTTTCTGTACAATATTTTCCACTTGGATGCAAGACCTGCCCACTGGGACAGTTTTCCTGCACGTCGATTCCCTGAAAACAAAAATAATGGAGACTTTAATACATGCATGATATTGTGCAAATTTTTGTTAATTATTGCACCTACCGGAAAAGCCATTCTTTGCTTTCGCGACGATTGGCCAGATTGTTTAAAATCTGCAGCTGCTCCATTATCAAGAGGGTAGTTGCTTTGCTCACCCAAATTATAATTGTTATCGAATGGGAAGCAATTTACAAATTTGCATTGTGTAATTAAACTCGTGGCAGTAAATACCGTTAAAACAACTAACGAATAAACCATTTTAAATGCAATTTAAAGTACTACAATAAAATTCAAAGGCAAATGAAACTTGAGCCGCGCATGCTACTTCAGAAATTAGACTGATCAATCACACGTATTAGTATTAATTTAGTCATTAAAGTGACCACTGGACATGGACGTAATAACAGTAATAAGTAAATACTAATTAGGTTTGACCGCAAGTCAAAGACCCAATATAATGCAGTCGCAGTAGGTTCCCTGTCACGAGCTTTTAATTAGGTTACGTCAAGTGACAACTTACAGATATACAAATTCAATTTAATTAAGTTTTTAATATTTTATTGTGGGCATTAAAATAATATCCGCATCTGCTACCAAGTAAAGAACCCACGGGCCATGACATCCTTCTGACTAATTTGACGCATCTACTCTTTGTAGTCATCTTCAGTAGGTGCGTATTGGCAGTGACCATTAATGTGTCTTATAAAACCTGGAGGGCAACGGGCGTCAGGAATTGAGGAGGCTCCCTGGAAATCGGGGGAATAATGAGATTTAACAGAAATGCTGCCTGTAGATAAGAAAATGCTATAAATATGCTCAATTGAAATTGTTTTTTCATACGTGTGCAATTATAACGCTTTCTTTCTCGATAGCTGGTCCACAATTTCCTGTTTGACGTTTGTTAACTCTGGCAATCGCTTCCTTTCCTAGCAGCTGAAACGTCTCCTTAGCTTTAGCCGCATTAGCCACACAGACAATCAACGCGACAACAAGGAAAAATGTGACTAATTTCATGTCTTCGTTAGTTCGTGTGGGATTTTAAGTAAGTAAACAGAACTATGACTGGATAAATTGTAACTGATGACGAGGGAGAATTGGTACCGTATTTATATGAAATTACATTTAATTTCTTTCATTTGCATTACATATTACATAAATAGTAAATACACATTATTTAACATACGCACACACAATATAATTATTGGAAAACGATTTTGTGTAAACCCGGTGAACCATAATGGTTTCCACTAAAATGTAAACAAATCCATTAATTCATCAATCTTTCCCTACCGTTACTTCATGGAAAGAATCTAAATTTTACGCATCAGTCGTATTATACTTTACATAGTTTGTTAACTAAACCAATAAACTTGTCAAACTGTAAAGATTCCTAGAAAAGATTTAAAATTTAGGAATCAACACATTTAACTCATATACAGTGAGAGACTACATTTGCATATATGCAAAATAAAAAAATATCTAAAGTATTAACGAAAAATTATAATACTAATAACAAATTCACCTGTTACTGAAGTTTATGAGGACAAAATGTAGTAATTTCATTTTCTGTCGTATCTATTCCCACCTTCGTCAATTAAAAAACTAGAATACTGACCACGATTTGAATGGGTTCGTTCCCAACTATTATATATATAAAGCTACTATAAAAACTTAATAAAAACCAGGTGTCAGGAACTCTTCGCACAGAGTGAAAATTAAATTCACAAAAGCTATTGCTGCTCTTATTCACAGTATATACATACAAAACTAATTAAAATTTATCTTTGGCCTGGTTATGTGGACTAAATGACTAAATTGAGTATCATTGTGTTTGTTTGGTAGTGTGAAGTTCGTTGTCTGACTGGTGACTGGAACACTAACGAAAATGGTCGATGAATAGGAAATGTATCATCCTAATCTTCAGTAGTCATCGCCTCCATCATTGTCAGGTACACATCTCACCCCACTACTATGCAACTTCTGGCCTACTGGACATTGTACTCTGAAGTCTTGTACGTCAATCTGGAATTAAATTATACTTATTTCAATAATCTGTACTTGAAGATTTTGAAAGGTTAGGGTAATTTTATAAATCTTACAGGGAAAGCGTATCTTCTTCTTCTCGGACCTTGCTGCATTTCCGGGATTTCGTAATCTGGAAATTCGTACTGGTTCACAAGTTTGTACATTCTTGAGCCAGCTTCCCTACGTTCCAAAGATACTGGCACGCTTTCCACAAAATAAGAAGAGAAATCCAACACCAAGACGAGCACAATAAAAATTATTGTCATGTTCCTAAATGCCCTGTTTATTTCCATGATTAGTCAGTCTGTTTTCTTTAGGAACAAGATAAGATATAACTGATACTTGCTGTTGATTGTATTATCCAGACAATGGCTGAAATTCAAATGAATTCAGGTGGAATCTGTCCATCAATTTATATACCGTAACTGCCAAACCACTCCGAGCAAGTATTAAAAAATGAGTCAACCCCAACCAGAGAGAGATTAACCAGCAAAAGATTTGCGTAGTGAAATACTTCTCAACCCTAAACAAGTTTTTCGTTGCTATCAAATTCTTCAGAAGGGGATTGGTAGATTGGTTTTCTGGTTGATTATAGGGTCTCCTTTTGTTGATCTCGTTCTTCGTAATAGTATCAAATTAATGGGATGAATGGAGATGCAAATACACGCAAATGTTGATCGTAAACAGAGATTCTAATGAGCTCTGGAGAGCTTTCCATTCATTCATTCACAATTTTTTGACTCAGTTCCAAGAATGAGTCAAGGAATTTCAACGTTGGGGCTTTCGGAAGGCTACGCCGCTCGTCGTGCCGCTTGTCACTTATAATGCACTCAAGTTTGATACTCGCACTGTGTACAAACGCGCTTGCAATATAAATTACTTGTCTGGACTAAACTTTTTATTAAGTAACATAGTAGCTGTCCTCAACACTGCACATTGCATCAAGAGAAACGGGCCTCTATATTTATTTATTTACTGTATCGCGTGTTTAATACAGTTACAAAATATATGAGTCACCAATTACATTTAATTTAACTCATCGTGCTTGCTTTAGTACTAGAATTGGCTGTACGCACTAGTCGGTTTGGCTTAAAGATTAATAAGTGTCCACGTATGTCAATAAAATTCAATTTAATATTATTCACTGAAATAGCAATCGACAATGACACAAGAAAGTGTCCCGTTTGAAATAATTAAATTTCCATGTATCCAATATTTCATTTAACCACAATTAACGTTCACACCAAGCGTGACACTATATTTTATTGTGTAAAAATCGTTTTTGTTCAATTTATTTTTCTATCCAGAAATTAACTCGTTGCTTGAACGTTCTCAAAGCCAATTTCACCTTACATTAATCAGAGAATTGCAAATTACAAATGGTTCCTTAAGGAAATCGACATGTCCTAAAATATTCTTTCCAGACCGGATGGACTTTACGTTAGGTTGAAATGACACTGGCGTCATTGACCAAACATTAGTGACAGCATCAGTAGTACAATATGCACATAAATTCTTGAAACTTTACTAAGGATCCCTGATGCTGAAATATTGAATAATTATAATCTTGTGGTTCTATACTGGCGAAGACAAAGGCTTGCCCGGGGCACTTTAGTACAGACGTAATATTATGCATCACTACTGCACTACGGCGTGCAGCTTGCTAAGAAATCAGGAAGAACGACACCTTTATCTATCACCGTCGACTTTGCAAGGACCTAAAAGCATAAGTTTATTGACGTACGTGAAATAGACTCCCGGTTAAAGTATAACCCGTTTGCAATTGTCTGCTGAGTAATCAGAAAGTAATGACAGCTTTTCAGATGTGTTAGGTACTTGCGTATTAATAATTCTTATAAGCCATTGGCCATGTAAACGTAAGTTGGTCGGACGAATATTTTGCTGTTTGCATACAACTCAACAAGGTTGAAGAGGAGATCTCCGATGATGACGAGGATGAACTGTAATCAATAAGACTGAGTCACAATATTGCTCCGAGCCTGCGCCACTTTGGTTACTCGGTAAATGTCTTTTTGAAGATTTATTTTCGAAAACAGAATGACCAATACAAATAAGAAAATTTTTCTTTTCACCCTCAACTACCTTGATCTTGAATACCACTGCCGTGAATCATAATATCTAATCGTAAAATAAACACAAACTTTTCCTGAGCATGAAGAAAACGAGTGGACAACAGAAAAGTGTTCAAGCACCAATAAAAAGAAGAAAACCGGACTTCAGTAGGATTTCAAAGGACTTTAGTATACATAATATGTATGAATTTCTGCAACCTTTTAATAATTACTGTTCATCAAGTAAATAATGTTATTGGATTGTGTTAATGATATACATTTTATGATACGAGTCTCTGGCTTGGCTAAGTTTCAAGCTTCAAGCAAGCAACGAAAACAGAAGCGTCTGGTAGGTAACATATTATAAGGGAACGAGTATGAATGACAATGTAAGGTGCAATGAGTAAGGTCATGCTTATTGCGAAGGAAATGCAGTAGCTGAGCAGGATACACATTCTTTACAAAACAGCGGTTTCTGTAATTGACTTCCTCTTTGTGAATGTGAAAAAGGTTTGAATAGTGATATCATCTTGAAAGAATTTCCACTTTCTTAGTGTAAACGATCGATTAATAAAAATACAAACTACAAGCGAACCGGAAGGTTCAAGGTGGTGTGGTGTGTCACACTTTATGCAATATAAAGACTAGAAATGTTTCAGGAAAGTTTAAGTAGTCGTAAGAGTTTATATTATTTACCATCAACAATACGTACATTTATAAATTATTAGCTTACTTTACACGCTGGATAATATAAAAAATAGTTTTTAATTTAAAATCTTGTTGACAGATATGTTGTACATTGTTGTTTAGTTTAAGTATGAGAAAATACGACTAATTTAATACAATTTCAGTGTCATCTTTCTTGAACGCCGCAACGCATGCCTATTTTATGGGACCATGGCTTAATTAAAATGCAGAGGACATGACACAAAGAGTGTTCCCGGCATCCAGTAGTATGGCTGATGATCTGAAATAATGGGTTTGAAAATTTTATATAGCACTAAATTTATAACAGATTTATCAAATCCCATTAGTTTCTGCATAAACTAAACTATTGACTTACGGACAATATTGTTCGATTCATTGAAATATGATGGATTTTGACACTCTCGAATTCCGAGCTTTCTTCTTCAAATGATTCGGTTTCTGGAGATGCTGCAAACCTTGGCCTGCTGTCTACCAAACCTGAGAAAATGCCTAAGACGAGGATGCTGACAATAAAAATAATTATTGTCAAGTTTTGGAATGATTTTGTCGTTTCCATAATTTATGTCAAATGTATCAGTCCAACTGAGGATTACTCTTATTGTTAGCGGAGAGAATACGAATATGTTCCAGTTGAGGAACTTTTCTCAGCTTATATACAGATTGTTCCATCTGATTTCTTGAAAACCTAATTAATTATTGCTAGCAGATTTTTACTACAATTCTGTGAAACAATCTAGATATTCATTTTTCTTTTAACTGATGACGGGCTTTTGTTGGGTTGAGTTTGTGACGTATGAGTTGTTAGTATCAATGTCACTTCATGTAGTCTAAACGTTCACATGTTGAACTTACAATTTATTGACCCCTATAAATGCATCTCGCTCAACGAATCGACCATGACCCATACATCCATCATAATATTATATTCAAGTACATTTATTAGACTGTGCTTAATGCTCATATATCTGACGTGAATGAGTCACTCACGAATCGAATTGTGTTTCATTAAAGTAAACTGACTGAAATTCCTTCTACTTAATTTATAACTGTAATATCAGTTTAATACATGCACTTTAGCTTGTGTTGTCGTCCTCACTTTTCCAGCTAGAATGTAACACGCGACTGCAGAGGACAATGTCATGCCTAACTACATATCCAGTGAGCCTCAAATTAATTTTCGGCGTATGCATGGAAAAAATATCAATGACAAAGATCATAATAGATCTTCAACTCTGTGAGTATATATACATATATTTTTAAACAGAAATCAGACATTATATAACAAGGTTTCTAAATAAAATACAAAGTGTCGATACAAGAAAAATGTGCTAAAGAGGAAGGGTACTTTATAGTGTACGCTAGATTCAGCAGTGCATGCAAGTTATAAACTTAATAAATAATATTATCCATCGCTTAAAAAAGTACGCGCAAGATTTTAAATTGTAAATCTGTTGTGTACTAATAGAAAATCAGGTACTACAAACTACGCTGCACTTTTCTCAACACTTTTTCATCCCAATACACTCGGAAGGCATTGACTCTTCTGGAATGAGTTTCCTCATTTCAGCCACGTATTTCCCTTTGTCTCCATTAAAAATGTTGATTTTGGATAGCGTGTTCCCTGTGAATACCGGGCGCAGGAATTTAAACACAGCTTGAAATAGCCAGGGAGCTTTAAAATGCATAAAATTGACGTCATTACGCATCAAGTAGTTCAATTAACAGGTGTGTAATTACAGATGACGCTTCTTACCATTAATTACATACGCAACTTTCAGAATTTCAGGATAATTTTGCTCAAAAGTTTTGAACGCTGCGAAAAAGACTTGACCAGCTGTATATAATTAATTCAAAAAGAAACCCAATTAGCATCATTTTCATTGCCTCAAAGAGGCATTTGTCTGGATATTGCGAAATAAATATCGTACTTTCCACATGCGCAACGTTCCAGTAGGAAAGGCCAGCTTGGTCTGCGATAAACGTCATTTTTCCATTTTTGCTGTTCCTTATATGGTACATGATATTTTCGAGCATGTAATACGTGTAGTTGTAACAGTCTTCTCTTAAACCCTGTTCCAGTTTGTGTCTTGTATCCCATCTCCCAAATGGAGCATAGATAACTACGTCAAGCAATAAAAAATAATGTTCATGGACACGAGCTCATTTGTTGTTTTCACTGAGAAAAAAGTGAATTGTTTAACTGAGGTAAACCAGGTATAACAAAAAAAAGTCTAGCATAGATTGTGCAATAATCATTTTTAGAGTACCTGCAGAACCTTCCTTGTCAAGACCGGTACAGACGAACGGGCTATGGTCTTCAAACTTGGGAGATGATGGCTTCCATTGTAGAAATTCTGAGATGTTTTTCGCCCTTCGCCATTCCACACTCTAAAAAATCACATAATGAATAATATTGAGGTACTGTTTGTCATAAAGATGTATGGTTATCTATATAACTTGGTGAAATATTAAGGAAAATTGTGGAAATTCCAGAACTTTTTAGACTTTATCTACAGTTATTACGTGGGAATGTTATCGTCATGTTTTTATTTTCTTTCCCCGATAAACATATTTTAGGAAACGCATTAAGTGTTGAAAATTTCTCAGAGCAGGTCTTATAAAGGTATATTATGTGCACATCTCAAATTCATGTGCTTGTTTGTATCAAAACATTATTCAAAAGTGCAACATAACATTAATTGTAATTCGTGAGAAGGCCTACAAATTAATTCTAGTCCCCAACCACTTGTTTTTAAACAGTTTAAGAACAATATAACTTATTACAAAGGAAATTTGTCTTGTTTCGATTCTCACAGTGAGATAAAACTAATCACAATGGAATCTAGCACAATCTTGTTGCAATACAAATATATAAAAAAGGGACATAATATGCTAGCTTACCTTCCTAAGCATTTCCTCAGCTTTGTCCAGGTCATGATTTCTTGCTGTAGTAAAAAGAATGCAAAATCACAATTAGGTACAATTTTTTGCAATAAAGGAAGAGTGCAGGCAGCCGCAACCCACACATTAGCAATTGAGAACTTCCTCAAAGCGTCCAGAAATACGTTAAAAAACTCCCACTGCTTGATTCTTGCATCAAGTCTCAGAAATTAGCATTGCGTAGGTTGATTTAAGTAAGTGTTTGCATTGCTTACCTCTTAAGAACCTAATCAAAATGTAATCATCCTGTTCCAACTCTGCCATTTTGGTACGAAACTGAAAGTCATAACAAAAACTTGTTTGCATAAATGACAGCTAATAGTTGAAGAGGCAAAAAGTGCATCTGGGAAGAGGAAGCCACTTCCTTCTTACAAGTTGTGGAATTAATGCAGACGTCATAATTATTGCGAAGCCGGAAGAATAAGGAAGTCTACTAGAAACGACTTAATCTTCTCTACGCATAGATGACGTCTGAATCTCTTACCTTATCAAAAATGGCTTGCTCCTTTTCGTCCGTTATACTAAACATGATTGATTATTGCTGAGTCTCAAAATCCCCGAGAGTTAATTCTTAAACTGTGATGATATCCACAGGTTTCCAATTCCAATGCTTATCTTTTCATTCACTGTTTACTAAACTGTCTTCGAATGTTGACCACAACTTTTTTATCTGTAAAAATAATTTTAATCAAAGGATTAAAATTAAAGCACGTGTGACATTGACCTGAGTCTGGGGTTCAACTTGATCCTGTCAAGGAACAACCCAAAAAATAATCACTGAAACGGAACTATATTCACAAATTAAATGACTCGTGCTAGCACAAACTAACAGACTTATTGAGTGCTCCAACTCAACTGATTGAACGCTCACAAATAAATTTCGTTTGCAGATAGAGCCATCCTTCATAATAGTATATGAATATCACAATCATGTATACTTTTGGTTACGTGCGATGAACGAGTCCAGCTTCAAATAATGAGGGTAAAACAAGGTTAATGCAATCAACAACTCCATATAAAAAATACACCTATGGAAGCTAACTGATATTAGCAGCCTATCCTGCTTAGATAAAAGGTATAATATCGCAATGTTACATTATACTGCTACAATCGCTACAGGTTGAACAGGTAATTGTTTTATGTCATTTAAATGATAGAAGCTTTAGAACATTTTGTATACTGCTTATTGTCGTGATTTCTTGTTGTCCATGTCATGTCCATGAATTTAGTGGTTTGAGTGCAAGTTGCAAATCTACCTAGTTAAAATCTCCTTGCTTGCATGCAACTATGTAGGTCGTCTCTTGTTTACTGGCTGCCTTGCACTGCATATAAAAATGCGTATAGGTTGAGCGTATGCAAAATGCAACCTAATATCATTTGTAACATTGATTGAATTGACTTGAAATTGGTTATATCCTTCCAAAACTTGACGAGCTTTATACACCCATCATAAAAGAATAGCAAGACACCAAACCACAACAGGAGTTGTGCAATTATTGTGGAAATACCTTATAACTTCCTTACTTTAATGAAGCTAATGGTCCAAAAGAGTTTCCATTGAATTAACCTGCAATGAGTACGAGTACAATAGTTCAGGGGTGAAGTGATGCACTCTGTGTTGAAGCTAATGGAGAGTGAAGTGCTGTTGTTGATGAAAACGAAATGATGATGACTTTGAAGGTAAACGAGTTAAGTTGCAGTTGGATGAAATTGTATTGTATTGTGGAGAGTAACAATTTTATAGCGTTTACTTATTGAAGCACAAAATGAAAATGAATCAATTTGTCGTTGACTGCATGCTACCTTATTTAAAGTATTAAATAGAGTGGAATCCTACGCTAAAAACTACATTGAAATTTATTTACTCCACAAGTGAGGAAGACCAGACCAGATCATGTTACTTTTTTACATTACAAATATGAGAACTTTCTCATGAAGATTTCAGTTTCCTACATCGATAAAATTGAGTTGGGTTTATTATCCCTTTTTATTCCAGTTTTAATCATTGATGACTGAAGCTGAAAGTTTGTGCATGCGTTGATGTTTATATAACTTACATTTCTTTGTGTGGTTAACATAATTCTCCTCGAAAGTCGTTCATGTTGTTTACCAAGCAGAGTTTAAGATAAGAGAGAATTTGACTGGCAAGTTCGAGAGCACGGCATTGCATTTGTACTACTACGCATATTAATTAAATTAAATAAACAAGAAGAGGAAGGGTCATCGTAATACTTAAGTATAATTTTTTACGTATTTTTCCTGAGTCTGATTAGCCGACCCCTAGATGACTTATTGAGATGGAATTTGAACAATTTCCAGAATGTTGCATGCTATCAAAGTTCGTGTATGTGTTAACACAGTTTAAGATGATTTATGAAAGTGGAGAATCAATACTCAGTTGACCTGCTTATTTGGAATCAAGCAATTGTTTAACATGCAAAGATGAAGTGCACTAGCAATTTTTGAAGCCTTTTAGAAGATCTTCACAATTGATAGCAGACTGGACTGAAATACAGGATATTAATTCAATTTAGATACTATCCCGTCACGAAACATAAACAGAAAGGATTTAGCTTGAATTTATTGTATGACACTTTCATGTTTAGATTCAAGAGTTATTTAAGTGGTGCAGCCACTTTAATAGAATACTTTGTCTGATTCAGAACTTTTACCGTTAATGTAACTAATTTAAGTTAATATTTCGATACATTGTAACATCAGTCTCACGAGTGCCCATTTCAAACCGCGCAATTAAAAATCCCCATTATCGTTTGGAGAAAAACCACAAAGAAATTTAAATAAAGCCGAGTGATACGCATTAATTGCTCAGCCATGAGCGATAATGAGAAGGATTAGCGCGGTAATTTGATAGCTACGAGATTCAGCTTATATCAATTGACGTTTTTTGTTAATAAGACCTGACAGCGGGATACTTGAAAAGTCCTTCTACTCTAGCTTTTATATATTTTATATTTTTTGGTTGTTTTCAGAAAACACGTTCCTTTACTCGTTAATCAAAAAGTTGGTGCTATCTTTACCTCATTCAGCTTGTGACTTTTGAAAACTTTGTAAGCTTTATTTCCCAAATGGCTTAGATCTTAGTGTAATAGTTCCAAATTCATATAAGCTGGACGCATAAATCTTTACGTTCAGCGGCATATATCCAAACTTTAATGCACCACTTCTTTCATCGGCTTTGCCCGCGCGTGATTTACTAACTGACTTTGTTGTGTATGAAAATGATTTTTTATTAGAGGATTACCTCTTTCATCTTATGCGATTACGCATGCTCGTTGATCATGTTTTGATTTTGATGACTCTAACATACTTAAACTGTATGATCTAAACTTGATCAAAACAAACAGTATTTATAAAAAGACAGCACTTCCACATAGCTTTGTTAGTCCTTATAAAAATGCATGCGTAATCGTATATGCGTGTTTTTTTTGGCTCCGTCGTTTACTATAAAACTATCCTGGATTTTCCATCACCAATCAGATATCGTATTCATTGGGTTTGTTGTATTAAGGAAAAGTTAGTAAAGGTCAGAGTTACGTTAAGTTATCTGTTTGTATGCACGTATGTCGGTATATTGTTTACCGATTGGGAGGTCAGCCCAAAAACGAGCCCACTGGGAAACTTTTAAATCGTATATAGTGTATATTTGTTGTATACAGCGTATGGACATTGCATTATGATACCTTGTTTTGTGACACGCAGTGTATCCAATAAAATTCAGTCGTTAGTTTGCTTTGGCTGTCCACTATCCACGTGCGTTTTATGTGCATACTGCTGATGCTTTTGGTTGATGTACACAGCGGTCAGTTGACCTTAGCCCAAACCCTTGCTGCAATAATATATGTACAGAAGAACTTTGTTACGGTTTTGGCTTTAATGAGTTTTTTGTATGAACCAACTTGGCACGGCACATTGTATATACGGATAATATTTGAAGGGTCTATTCCTTAAAATAACACCTGAGTTGTCTCGCTTCAGTTTTCTACTTCAACCCCCGAATTCAGAATGTATGTGTTACACACATGTTTAACGGATTTAGGGTACCCATTATCCACACCTAAAAATATCGTAGCTGTAAAACCTTTTCTCATCAGAGAGTTTTATCATTTCTCATGGAATTGGACGAAGAGTTTTCATTCACCTCTACGAAACTATGCCATTAGTATTAAACCCAAGAAAGAAGCTACAAATCGGGTCAGCACCCTGGCTGTGTGCTAACAGTTTAAGAAACAGTTGATTTTTAAAGAAAATATTCGGAATTTTGCTGCAAAATGAGAGAATACGTTCCGTTGTCAACTCCAAGTACTTTGCAATTGCTGGTGCTTTTATCAGCATGCACGGAGATTTTCAGTCTTCATAATGAGAATAAAACGGATTACGAATACGAGCAGAGTTTAAACACATGTCACGATTCAGCTTTATTTCCGGACGATTCTGACAAATGGCTACGAGCGGTATAGTTTTTCAAGTTGGAAATTTTTCTCGAGTAGTATAATCCAATAAAAGTTTAGCAGTGAACTCGATTCGGCGTAGAATTGATCTAAGATGAAGTATTCAATCACTAACATAAGCAAATAAAACATTTGTCTTTCCACAGCCTGAAATCATCGTAAAATATGGATACCCTGTTGAAATTCACCATGTTACTTCCGAAGACGGCTACATTCTCGAGTTTCATAGAATACCTTGGAGTCGCCAGTCACCACCTGGGATAGGACACAAAAAACCTATACTTTTGCAGCATGGAATCATGTAATCAACGTAAACATTTTAACTATTATGATTATGAAGTTATAAGGAAATATTACATTTTTCTTCCAACAATAGGGCATCTTCAGCAAATTGGGTTCTTCCACCTGTCGAAAGCGCTCTAGGTGAAATAGCGTTATCAATTTTCAATGTATTAATTTGTGAAGAACGGACAAGAAAGTGTTTTATTTGTCTTTCAGGTTACATTTTAGCTGATCTGGGCTACGATGTATGGCTTGGAAACTGCAGAGGATCATCTTACTCGTTGGGGCACATCAATCCAAAAATGCAACATACAACCACCAAGTATTGGGACTTTAGTTGGCATGAAATGGGAGTCTACGACGTTCCAGCAATGATTGACTATGTTCTTGGTTACACAAACAACACGCAACTAACATATATTGCTCACAGTATGGGAGCAACCATGTTCTTCGTTGCAATGTCACTTCGGCCAGAATACAATGAGAAAGTTGACACAATGTATGCCCTTGCTCCAGTAGCTTTTTGTGGAAATGCGACAAGTTTCTTCAAGCTTTTGGCACCCTTTGCGTACAATATAGAACGCTTTTATCAGGTTCTTGGAAGAGGTCAATTGATTCCAGAACGTCTTCGGACATTCTTGAACCCATTCATGGCAGACAAATGTCACTCCTCCCAGCATATCAATTGTGGAATTTGCAACAATTTGTATTTCTCACTTTTTAATTCGGATGGAAAACAAATGAATTACGTGAGTTAAAAATTATATATGGCTAACTTGATATCTACGTATTTGATTAAAAGTTATTTCAGCAACATTTCTTTTTTCAGACGATGCTACCAATATACTTTAGTCACTTTCCAGACCGAGTCTCAACGAAAACGGTGACTCATTATGGACAACTTTTAATTTCAAAGAAATTTCAGCAGTTTGACACGAGGTTTGTCGTTCCCAGCTTGTTTACTCATATACCACCTTATATTCAAGTGGGCAAGAGACCGGAGGAGTATGATTTTAAGAAGATTACGGTACCCATCGTACTTTTCTGGGCAGAACGTGATAACCTTGCAGATCCGAAGGTAACAACCAACTCAAGCCATATAACAATTCTGTTTCATTCCAAATTGCATTTATTTTATAAAATATATATTATATAGGATGTGGCAATGCTCATTAAACGCCTACCGAATGTCAAAATGGCCATCAAAGTCTGTTACCCCTTGTTCAATCATAATGACTTTCTATTCGGAGTTTACGTGAATGAGCTGGTGTATGACAAACTGATACAAATTTTGCACTATAAGAACCATAAAGTGGACTTGGAATGCGTTAGAAACTACGTGGACCATATGAAGAACGTATGAAATTAATTTTGAATTTGAGGCTTGTGCGCCGTGTACCAAATTTATATGTAATCGAAATAAAATGAAATACTTGTCACCTTAATTTTGTATATAGCGACGTTGAACGTATTCAAAGTTGGTTTGCAAATTAGTAAGGGGTTTATTCAATTAGAATACAACTTATGGTGTATTTATATTATTATTAAGAATTTGAAGAACCTTGTTGTATACCAAAGTATCTGCATCCTTTGCATTTACGAAATCCACATGATTGAATAGACTCCAGTCGACTTTAATGACCTCTTTGACCACTCCAGGTCGCATGTGGTCACGAGTGATTTGGACATCCTAGAGTGAAAAAACAAACGCACAAAGGTATTTGATAGTTTAATAAATTGATTTGATGTTGGATGTTGGAATATTATTCTGTTTCTTACATTTGGCACAACAAAATTATCCGCCTCTCCGTGAATAAAGTGTGTGGGCACCGTTATAGCAGTTAGATTGTATGATGGTGGAACAACAGTTCCATATCGAGCAACATTCTTCGTTGGTCCATAGTCATACTGACGGAACCAACAGTTGTTAATTGATTGAGCGTAATGGGCCGCAGTTTTTAGGGATGCGTTGTCAATTTTAGAGAGAATATTGGGCACATTTGTCTGTATAAAATGTTATAAATTATAAAGCACCATGTTTAGACGCAAGTTTCTCAAAACTAAACATAGTTAAGTAAGTTCTTACGTAATTGGTCTGAGGAGCATCAAACCCAAATACGAGATAACCGAAATTGTCGCAGACACCACAGCGTGCTGCAGTAGGTGTGCAGAAGTTTCCGAGGGAAACATTAAAGTATTCTTGGAACTTTGTTGGCTCATCAACTCTTTGTCCAATCAGTGGACCTACGATGTTCTATATATAAGAAACCAAACTCACTATTAAAATCAGAATGACAAATGAAATTATTGCATGAAATTGCAATGATTTTCTTGTTTTACCTGACCCCCAACAACAGTTGCCGCACCTACCAGGCGAATAGGATTTGTAGCATGTCCCATATATGCCGGTGGAGCTAGGAGAACCGCTGCTTTCAACTTATCATTTAGTGATGGTATTTCAGATAATCCAACAAAATACTGTGTACATCCCATTGAGTATCCAACATACAATATTTTCTCGTTACCACTGACAGAAATGATTTTGTCGACTGCTGCAGGAACGTCTCCAACACCCATTTCATGCCAACTGTAATAGTATTCATAAACATATTTTCCAGCATTCCATATTTAGTATCGTATTGATCTAAAGTCAAAATTTCATACCTGAAGTCCCAGTATTCAGAATCTGTCTCTGAATTTAAGGTTTCATGACCAAGTGAATAGCTATTACCACGACAGTTCGAGAGCCACACATCATATCCCGCATCGGCTAACTTAAATGCTGTAATGAATAGTTTTAAGGTGTTTATAAGAATTTATTTGAGTGAGTGTAATTTTTAAGAAATGGTAGTTTGTCAATTGACTAATCAACTAACCCAAATTTCTGTCACGATAAGCAAGGAGCCAGTTATCACTGTTCTGAGTAATTCCATGATTTAAATAAACTGCTGGTTTTCCTTGAGCTGGAGGGGACTTTGGACTACCAGGTATTCTAAAAATTGTCAGTATATAACCATCGAAAGTCGTCACGTTGTAGATTTCGGATGAATATCCATAGTAGGTAATGATTTCGTCCTTGGGGCGACATGAGATTTGATTGCATTCAATTAAAATTCTGTTTCAATTAGCATAACACATACTTTTTTAAAATCTGGAATACTTACAGTTCTTTTCCCTATATCTGGATGAGTTTTGTTCCTATTTTCTGCTACCTTCTGAGAACACGTCAGAAAATCATCAGGCAAGGCAGTTGCTGGAACGGTGCTGGGTGCACACACGGGAAGATTTGGGGTTCTAATTACCGGGGTCAATGTTAAGGCCAATGGAGAATGTTTGTTGCTTAAAGTGCATAATATTATAATGCAGATGCTCCAAAAACAAATGGGGTTTGCCATTTTAACGCGAGGTTTGAAAATTTCCAACTAAATTTTCAAGTTAGAAGCACCACACGGATCAACCGCAAGTTAGCTACTGCTCAGCATTTAGTAATCACACGGAGTAGTACCTACCTAGTTTCAGTTTGCCAATTTGCAGCAGTTATATAAATTTGTAATATCTCTTTTTTACAATCGATTTGTAGAAATTTCGCTACTATTTTCTAGTATGTTAGCATTCTCAATATATGACCGATTTATTGCCCTAATAATATTAGCTACTTATAAAGATTATTAGAAGTAAATCTGTAGGTCAGTTTAAGTTATCGGCATTTGATAGACCATGTAATTCTTCAGTAATACCTATACACATACATACCGATACAACGTGATTTGGAAGTCTGTAATCATTGGGCGTATCTTTATATGCGCAACATTTCACAAAGTCAATACTGTTTAAGATATTTGAATGAATGAGCAATATGATATTGACATTGGCGCATCGAATGTTTCGGAATTGGATACCATAAATCTTTTTGAGGTTATCAGCTAAGTTTGGGTTAACCATGACCATAGTTTTAGCATTTTTTATTGCATATGCTATTATGACAGATGATTGAGCCAGGTTATGTAACTCCAGCTAGTAGCTGATAAAAATTTTACATTTTGCAAAAACCAAATGGTGTGCTTTGATGTAAAATAACATGAAATCAATTTCAAACATGGGAATTGTACTTATATGCAATGTAATAAATGACGAGAAAAATAATTCATAGTCATAAATATAATCAATCAATAAATATAATTAATGTTATCGGTTTGAGAGGAAATATTTGATAAGAAATTTATCATAGTCAGTTTAATTTTTTATAATGGTAAAATGAATACATTCGAACTTGGCTTGCTAGTTGCCTCAAATAAACGCTACAGAATTGCACAGCAACTTGCTATTCTGACTTATTAATAACATTGTTTAAAATTTGAAGAACTTTGTTGTACACCAAAGTGTCGGCATCCTTGGCGAAAATAAAATCCACATGATTGAATAGATTCCAATCGACTCTAATGACCTCTTTCACTACACCAGGTTGCATGTGGTTAAGAGTGATTTGGACATCCTAAAGAAAAGTAAGCAATGGCTTGATAGTTTGAAGGTTATTTTAAGATTGTGACGTTTTAAGCAAATTTTATATTGTAGCTTACATCAAATTGGACCAAATTGTCCTGATCAGAGTGAAAGAAATATGTGGGCACGGTTATAGCCGAAAGGTTGTATGATGGTGGATTTAGAGTTCCGTACCGAGCAACATTTTCACTTGGCCCATAATCATACTGACGGAACCCGCAGGTATTCATTGATTGAGCGAAATGTGAGACGGTTTTGATGGACACATTATCAGGAATTTTATCAAAGAAGAGGGGTAAGTTTGTCTGCATAAAATGGGTAGAGAAGAAGAAAGTGAATAATTGTGGAATTATAGAAATTAATACTCCATTAAAAAGTGCATACATAGTTGGTCTGAGGAGCATCAAACTCAAACAGCAGTGGTATGAGATTATCACAAACACCACAACGTGTTGCCGTTGGTGTGCACAAGTCTCCGAGGGAAAGACCAAAATATTTCTGAATTTCTGTGAGCTCATCAACCCTTTGTCCAGTCACAGGTCCCACAACGTTCTATACAAATCAAACTACTAGCATCAAAAGGCAAAATTCTGAAAAAAATATGATGATGGACTGATTTTTATTTGAATGAATATATTTTGTATTTTACCTGAGCCCCAACACCAACAGTCACACCTACCAGACGAAGAACATTAGTAGCATGTCCCATGTATGCCGCTGGAGCCAGGAGAACTGCTGCTATTAACTTATCATTTAGTGATGGTACTTCAGATAATGCCACAAAATACTCCGTTGTTCCCATCGAGTGTGCAACAAAAAGTATTTTCTCGTTGCCACTGACTGAAATGATTTTGTCGACCACTGCAGGAACATCTCCAACGCCCATTTCATGCCAGCTGCAATAATATATTCATACACATTTTTGAAGATATTTGAAGCAACACATCAATTGAATTATTTGTGAAAAATTGTAAATGAACGACACCAACCTAAATTCCCAGTATTCGGAATCGGTCTCTGAATTTAAGGTTTCATGACCAAGTGAATAGCTATTACCACGACAGTTCGAGAGCCACACTTCATATCCCGCATCCACCAGTTTAAATGCTAAAAATGAAGCCAAACACTTAGAAGTAGTTCATGAAAGCGCATGTTTTACACTTTCTGTTAAACTAACGTAAATTTTTTTCGCTAGAAACAAGGAGCCAGTTATCACTGTTCCCAAGTATTCCATGGTTGAAATAAACTGCTGGTTTTCCTCGAGCAGGAGGGGACTTGGGTCCACCAGTTATTCGATAAACTGTCAGTATATAACCGTCCCATGTTGTCACGTTATGGATCTCTGATGAATATCCATAGGAAGCAACGATTTCGTCCTTTGGGGCGAAATGAGATTTAATTAAAATTTTGTTTTAATTAGCAAAATTCATGTTAATTTTACTTTGGGAAACTTACAGTTCGTTTTCCTACGTCTGGATGAATTTTGTCCCTATTTTCTGCCACCTCCTCAGAACACGTTAGAAAATCATCGGGCAAGTCAATCGGGGGAACTTCATTAGGTGCACAAATGGGGAGGTTTGGGATTCTAATTGTTGGGGTCAATGATAGGGCCAAAGGAGAGTTTTTGTTGCATAAAGTGCATAATATTATAACACAGATGCTCCAAATGCAATGGAGTTTGGCCATTTTCAAGCGATAGTTTAAAGTTTGACAGCCAATTGACAAAAAGAGAAGAACCAGAAGGATCAGGGCCAAACTAGCTAATGCTCCAGTTTTTACTATTAGATGAAATACTATATACGCATAGTCTTGCAAATCTACTGCATAGTCATAAATTTGTAGTATCTCTTGTAGTGAGCTTTGCATGGATTTATAAATGTTTTATTTTGTTTGTGGTATTTCAACAGTCATGTATTCAACCGATTTATGGTACCAACAATATTAACTACTATTATGGTGATATATGAGAACTTCTCATGGATAGGAGAAGTGAATGTAGTTCAGCATATTATCTACATTTTGTTGGTGTATACTATAAATAAATGCAGTGACATTTGATTGCTGCTCTAGCTTATCGTCACTAATATCTGTAAATACCGTCGGCATTTAGTGAATACAATTTTTATCACTCGCTAGTCATCATCATCTTTACAATATGCAAATAATTTATAATGTCAATATTGTATGTGGTAAAGGATTGGAAATGACATTGACATTCGCGCATCGCCGTGTTTCTTAATTGAATACTATGAACCCTGTTGAGGTTATCAGTTGGATGAATGGGTGTATGGTATAAAATTACGTGAGCAATTGGACTGAAATGTCACCCCCAGAGGGACTGCATTAACCAGAAGAAAAAATGGGAACTGTTGCTTTGTAATGCTTTATTTACAATTTATTCATCAAAACTTGAAATTATTGAGGTGGAATAGTTTGCATAATATTCAAAACTTGATTATATACAAGCGTATCAGCATCCTTAGCCATTTGAAAGTCCAGGTGGTTGAACATATCCCAGTTCACTCGGATATTTTGGACTACAGTGCCTGAACGCATCTTACTCTGAGTGATTGCAACATCCTAGAGAAAACCAGTTTTTTTTTATAAAAATAGCGTCAAAGGTTAATATATTGAAGCATTCATCACATTATTATCTCATTCATCATGAGCGTACCTCGGGAACAGCCAAATTATCATAGTCACCATGAAAGAAATAAGTTGGAGCTGTGATCCGAGTTAAGTTGTAGGATGGTGGTATCACTGATTTGTAATGAATTAGATTCTCCACAGCCCCATAATCAAATTGCTGGAAGCCGCAAGTGTTCATGGTTTGAGTGTAGTGGACCAGTCTAAAATAGTCGGAGTTTCAATATAAAAATCATTGAAGAACACGTGGTGTCATGTAATCGATTGTACAATTATTTACACTTACGTTTTGACTGATATACTGTTTGGAAATTTGGAGAGAATGTTAGGCAAGTTTGTCTGGAAAAAAAGTTTTAAAACTCGTTACGTTTGTTAACAGCAATTGTGGTAGGAAACTTTTTAAACTTACGTAGTTCATTTGAGGCGCGTCATAATTAAATGCGGCAAAAATGACATTAGCGCAGAGCCCACATCGCATAGCCGTTGGTGTACAAACTCCTGAAAGTGATACATTAAACAGCCTCTCTATTTGGTACTGCTGATCAATTCTGCCTCTCAGAATAGGATCCAGTAAATACTTTAAATTAAAAGAGATTATATTTTAAAAGATAAGTCGAGAATAATAGTTAAAGTAGATTGAAGCGTAGGTAAAAATGTTTTACTTGACTCCCTGCTCCCATCGTTGGGGCAATAAGACGAAGGGGATTTGTTGCGTGTCCATTATAGGCAACAGGAGAAAGCATGAAACCAGCTATAAACCTGTCGTTCAGCTCGGGTAATTCGGAGAGCGCAACAAAGTAAGCGGTTGTTCCCATACTATAACCGATATAGTAAACTTTCTCATGTCCGGTAATTTCTTCCACTTTATCCAATACGGCAGGAATATCATATATGCCCATTTCATGCCAGCTACAAAATCAGGATATCATTCCCTCATCAGTTTTATCACTGGAGCACGAAAAAAAATAAAACTCTGGTAGAAAATATTACGCGTACCAAAAGTCCCAGTAGTTTGGATCATCCGAGTTCAAAGTTTCATGTCCAAGCGAGTAGGTTGTTCCACGAACGTTTATTATCCAAACGTCATACCCAGCATCCGCAAGCATGAATGCTATGGAACATATAGGCGGTAATAAGTCGTTCTCATGCCTATCTTGAAGACAAAGCTCTAATTATTTGAATACTTACGTAAGTTCTTATCCTTGTATTGAAATAACCAATTGTCAGAGCTGTACATGTAGCAGTTCAAAAATTGAATTGAAATCTGAACAATCTACTTAATTGGATGTCATAATAATTATAATTTTGACATTACGCTCCAAACATTCCATGATGCAAAACAACGGTCGGTTTCCCAGAAGCTGGTGGAGAAAGTGGTCCTCCTGTTATGCGGTGCAGAAGGAGAATGTAGCCGTCTTCGGAAGTGACATTATACATTTCCAAGGAGTATCCATAATACAATATTATTTCATCCTATTTAAGGATAGTAAAAATCTTTTAGTCGTTCACTTTTCTTTACAATTAACCCGTATATTAAATGTATTTACCGTAGTTTTTCCAGTATCTTGATTAGTTAGATTCCTGGCAGCAGCAACGTCTTGAGCACAAGTAAGGTAAGTACCGGACAAGTCAATTGGTGGAATGGTGTTTGGAATACAAACAGGGTTGTTTGGGAGAGTTGTTTTACGAACCAATGTCAATGCAAACCCACATCCTGACATCAGGACCAGTAAAAATAATTTTATCAAGTCTCGTTGCTTCATTGTGACGAATTTTGATTATATTGTAATGGATGGTGTTGCTTCTTCAATGTCACTCTGAAGACTGAGTATATATGCATAAATATGCATGTAAAACTTAAACCGAGGCATGATTGATGTTTGGTTGGGCAGGTAGAACAAGCAATTTAATCCTTTTTAAGATTTAGATAGCAATTCAGAGCGTTTAAGTATTACGTTAATACTTTTTAGCATCTAAGCCGTAGTCGTAATCGGTCATAATTCATAACATTCAATCAAATCTTGTAAAGATTTATTAGCAAAGTTAGTTCGAGATAGTCTAAAGCGTGATTTGAGGTCGTGACCTCATGAATACTAAATGTTCAACTACAAAATTCGTAAAATAGTATTCATTCATTTATCACCGTAACTTTGAGCAATAAATTGCTTATCGATACCAACGCCACTACACATTAAAAGATGAGCAACTCAAATACAGCTTGACAAATTTAAATTGGATATGCTGGTCATATCATAATCCCTCGTTCCTCACTAGCTGTTTACTGGAAGCATAAAATCCAAATCCCTTCCAAATTTGCAAGCTGAGCGCGCTTAATTGCTAAGCGTTTACGTTTAGTGAAGAACTAGTTGAATAAAAATAAAGATCAGCGCATTGGAATTGGATGACTCAAAATTTTATTACTCTGCACAAGGTTTCAAGTTCTGTAAGTACAAACAAATATCTTATATATTTATGATTCATTAACGAACATAAGCTACTTAAAATAGTGCCGTAAAAACATTTTAGTGTTGCTGAATTCGGAATTTCACTGGTCGTAAAACGCCAAAAATCGGTTTTAAAAACGCAGTTAAAATAAAAATGAGAAGTTGATCAACTTCACAACAGCAGTGTACATGACGTTGGAAGTATGCTACAGCTAAAAACAATGTTTAATAATGAGCAGAGGTAAAACAAACAACACTCACATTCAGTTCACGAACATATGAACAATCATTTAAACTTCGTTTACATTATACTTAATGAAATATATTTTCACGGACTACATACTAAATACAAAGTTTTAAAAGAAGGACAGTATTGACAGTAAACCTTTTTTATATTCCGTACATCAATATTTATTTTAAAACTATATATTATGCTATCTAATGGATTCTCGTAAAATCTTCTACAACTTTTATTATGTCATCAACGGTCGCCTGTTGCTTCATTCCAGTTCCTTGAAGATCAACCTTCAATAGGAATTTAGAAAACTTTAGTTGGCCACTCATAAAAACAAGACTTTTATTTATTTATATTCCATTCTGTTACTGTTTCATACCATCAGTCCACTAACAACATCCTTCATATCGTCTCTAGTCATATCCAGAAAGCTTTCGATTAAATCTCCATCAATAAAACCTTCACAAGGGTCTTGCTTCCTGTCATTGTGAAAGCTTCTCCAGTATGAATGATCAATCTTTCCAACGGGTTTGATAACCTTGGATAATTTGTCTTGAAGCTCCAAAAGAAAATCGTAAAAGATTGTGGGAATCTGAGTGACCAAGCCTAAGCAGACAATAGGATAATGCATGGTGAATATTCAATTTAATTTTTCTCTACACAGTAGTAAGTAATCATAATGAGCGTACCAACTGATCCACTTATCGTTCCAAACAATAAACTTCCAGTAGTAGGAGCACAGGTATCGCCAAGATGCTGCCTAACAAGGGAACCATGTCGAATACAATTAACCATATCACCGAGATGAATTCTACCGGCATCCTGCATTTGACATCTTTCTTCATCAGTAGCAGCTCCACTATAAGTGTGCAAGAATTTAATTAATCAGTAGCTTGATTGAGTTAAATGACTGATGAACTATAGTTGCGAAAATTCATTTCACTTACCCGTCTTTTGTACAAACAAAAAGATTAAATGCGTTGTCAGCTCCAAGAAAGGTATCATCATCAATTATATCAATTGCTGTCATCCAATTAGGGTTATAATCTCTGGCAATCTAACAGGATTTAAAAAACGAAATCTTATACAAATATGTACTGATTTACTGGTTGCTTAAAAACATTGAAGATTTACAAACGTACCTCTTCAAATGTTCCTTCCATACTTTTGTATTGCAAAAGTGTCATGGAACGCATGAGATCTCCAACTAATATAAAGTCTCCTTTGAACTTAATGAATAATGACAAAATTGTGTTGAAGTATGAGCATTCCACACGCAGTTCCTTTTCGGAAGTCCATTCAAACAATCGAATCTGCATAATAATTTAATTTCAATAATTAAATTCAAATAACAAAATTAAATATTTAATCATCTTCGTTCGATTCATACCGTGCTGTTAATTCCTGCAAGGATCTTTCCGTGAAATCCAGCAAGGCAGTAGCAAGCTCCTCGGGCTTCTTTCTCAGCAATTTGTTGTAATTTACCATCTACGTACTGGAAAATAACGATTCTTCCTTGTTTTGGTTCACTTTCGTCTGGAAGCACCATAGCAGTTCCGACAACGTAGTAGTGGTTAGGATCTTCTCCAAGTTTGCAAGACACAATACTGATGGCATACTCATTTTGCATGAACTGATGAGCATGGAGAACTGAAAAATAATGAAATATTTTTAAATATGCAACATTCAAAATCTAATTTAGATTATTTAAACAGCAGGGAACATGGAACACTAACCTTCAAACGTATGTTGGTCAACTATAAGTAAATTATGAACTTCAATATCCTGCCCACATTCCAACGGGGTATTAGGAACAGAAGCTGATGATGGACCTGAGGTTGAAGGTCTAATCATCGTACCAACGGATGACGAGCAACTGACACTTGCAGCGAGTGTGCTAGCACTCGGCTTCATTGGTGTCAGTCCAGAACTTTCCATTACATCGATTCGCATCGAGAGAACACCGAAAGTCTAATTGTGGACCAGTATTAACATACGTTAAGTTACCTAACTGGTGAACTGAATCGCTAAGCAAGTTAAAATTTAAAAAAAGTTACCTGTGAAGATTCTTGATATGCTATTCTTCGAGGAGTTTCTCCTAGTGGAACTGTTCTAATGTGTAGCTTTTGAATTTCATCTATAGTTCCAATAGTTAACCCAGATTCGGTGGCCAAAGCTAAACTATCCGGAAAAGCCATTGCATTGAGAGGACACATGTGAGACACTTCTCTCAAATTCACATTTGAAAACACAAGTTTGTGATTCGACCAGTAGATCACTGTAGGCCTGTCCGAGCAAGCAAATACACTGGCAGTAGATTGACTTTTGAAACATTTCAATACGGTCGGTTGCGTACCAAGGGTGACCTGAGTGTATGAAATTATTCACATAACATTTCAATTTCAATAATCACAATCAGGATACTAAAAAATGTTAAATATTAATCTATATTAAACATACCCGTTTCGTATCACTTAGTTCACCAGTAATAGGATTAAGGGAGAAATAAAATAGAGAACCATCCCCGAGTGCACACATCAAAAAGCAATTGTCATCAAAAGAAGCAAGAAGAATTGACCGAGGGATAATTTCTATAATAATGTAAAACAAGGGTATGGAAAATTAAATTAACTCATAATTGATTTGTCTACCATCACTTAATGTAACAGAATGATTACCTCCTCTCATTGCCTCCTTTGTAACGATATCCAACGCTGGGATCGACAATATTAATGCTGAAACATCTGTCCATAATCCAGCAGCTACAAAGTGAGCTTTACCCTGACCAAGAGGAGTGATATCCAAACAAGCCACTTCGTTTTCCATCATCTTATCTCTAGAATTGAAAGACCATTTTATTACATATCAGCCTGAGATATCAAAGCAAGTAAGAGACTTGCAGAAAACAGGATGACGTACCCGAGAAGTGATAATATTCCCTTTCCGATTTCTACATAGTACAGTTCCGAACCAGCTGCACAAACTATTTGGTTAGTGTTTCCAGCCACAACACTTATTCCTTTACCAGACGGAGTTTTCCATTCACTGAAATTCAAAAATTTCAAAGTTTAAACACGTGTGCGTTAGTCATTGCATTATAATTATAACAACCGTAAAACATAAAGGTTCATATAAAACTTACGACAAGAGAGTTTTGGAGGATGCATCCACTAATCGAATACCAGTCGATGTTACTTGCACCATTTGACCATTGTTAACATTTGAAGCCCACAGAGTCTGAGCATCTTGTAAAAATCCACCCAAATCTGTTTCTTCAACTTCCTCCCCACACAAATATAAAAATCTAAAACAAATAAATAGCATATCAATGAAAAGAGTAATTGAGCTGTGCTACAAGGTGATCATCCCATATGCAGTGGTGTAATACCTTGTGTCTCCAATGCAAGATACGACGAGCATGTTGTCGTGAACACTCTCGCCGCCGACTTTCAATGACCACAATCCCTTAATTCCAGTCAAGTCGATGGTGGCATGCTCTTGAATGCCGATTCCATTCCTAATAATTCTCAGGGAACCTTCCTTGTATGCTCCTAATTATTGTTAAAAATTAAAAATGAATGTCTGACAAATGATTCATTTTAAATTACACTTTAATAGTAATAGAAGTTACCTGAACATGTTATCAGCTGTCCTTGCCCTTGTTTGTCCATGTCGACAACAACCATGTCGATAATAGGAGCTAAATTCGTGAAAGTTTCCATGATATTCACGTAGCTCCCCTGCTCATCTGGTCCAGCATTCAAACGGATCAGTTGCGAGTCACCAAGCCGTGAACCAACAAAAACAACTCCGTTGTCTAAATACGTTAAGCATTCTGGCGTACTTATCACTCCTGAAATACATAATAAAATAACATGACGTTAACACTGTCAAACTTGAGTATGAAAACTTTATGTTATGCAACAATTTTCTTACCTAAAACTTCAAATTTGATGTCTTTAACCACGGCACCCTCTGGACGTTCTTCTCTCTCCAAAAATAGCATGAACAAATGCCCAATCAAATCTCCTAGCAGGTAACGGTTTCCAGCAGAATCCACGCGTGCGTAGCACATAATTGTACTTTGCTATAATTTAAAAAATAAACCGAGTTGAAATAAGTTGAAAGTCAATCTAATACAAATAATGACATCTGTTTCTGGAAGGTTCATTCGTTAACTAAAGTTACCTTCATTGGCAGGAGCAACAGCAAGAAAATTTGTCCCATTATGATATAAAATCGACTCTTGCCCTATTACAATAGCTCCTCCAAGCGGCTGTGGAACTGGAATTACCATAGATGAATGACTCTCCACATTTTCCTGCTTCCAAGGAGTCTTTGTGAAGTCTTTGTCTTTGAGGGATATTTCCTTAGCTCGAACGTGACGACCTCCAACATCTTCATGTATTAATATTATGGTAGGATTAGCACAGCCATACAAAAAGTCAATATCTTGAATCAGTGGTTCTTCCAATCTGAAAAGTGTTGAGGTTTAAACATTATGCTGCAACTGATTTACATGCTACATAACATGACATTGTAATCTTTCTGTTTATCACCTAATGTTGTAAGCTTTAAGTTCATGGTTGTTCTTTTCCAAAGGTATGATTTTAAATAGTCCTTCATACAACTTCAACCCAATTACACGAGCTTCTGGATCAATGACACCAATGATTCCAGTTTCTGACGGCTTTCCTATCTTGTCTCCAACATTTCCATGAGCTACAGTCACAATTTCCAGGTTATCTCCTTGCCCTTGAACATCTAAAATCATTGCATTGTAACGGGCAGTGACGATAAACAGTCTATCCTTCTGATCACCCTAAAACAGCATAAAATCACATTTTATTAATTCACAAGCCTCATTTACAATCAGAAAAAACGAAAGAGCAGACGACCATCGTACCGGATGGCGAAACAATTTAAGAACAGCAATCTTTCCATAAATCCCAACTTCCTTCAGCGGTCTTAGCCCTTCAGGTGTCACCATATATAACTCCAATCTTGTGTTTTTAGCAAGAATCAAATTGAGATCCTTTGACGAGGTAAAATACCCTATGAAAACAATTAATCATTAATAACTGCTACACAAAAACTCCCTGAAGTTTGATTTGAATCTGAAAATGGGCTTACCGGTGACACAAGCGGTTACTGCCGTAGGCTTGTGAGCAGTCACAACATAATGATGAGCCGAAGTCGCCATTTTCCGACACTACTCACCACCGGAAGTTGATAAATTCTTTCTTCAAACAAAATTTGACACTGCCAATAATTAATTCAACACAACCTGACCTCAGCAGCTGGTTGTCACTTCCAGCTTGAAATCAAAAGTCCACAACAACTAGCTAATTGCTACGCCTTCCCCTTCGTTAAATCCTAACCAATCGACAGTTATTTAAAACAGTTCGGTCAATGTCCTGTCCACAACTAACAAAATGCTTTCAAGCTGAAGCTAACAACACGAACCCCGATTTAAAACTGAAAGCACGGCCTTTTGAAAAGTTTATAAACAAAACCACTCCGATTTCCAATTGACAAATCCACAATGAAAGTATGAGTTCAACAAACGCACATTCAACGTAAGTAATTTACTTTAGCAAATGATGAAAGATGCAATGTTGATTTGAGTTGTGTACAGATAAATGCGTTGTTTGTTTCCGTCCGGGCTTCCCATGTAAGAAATGAGCCCTTGTCCATTGTGATCTGAAATGCATTTCTCTGTGTTCTCGGTTGCGCTGCATATTTTTAAGCCGCAGAATGGATCAGCTCTCAATGAAAATCTCGGGTTGCCCAAACCAAATCTCAAATATGTACATCTACACATCTTCAATGTCAATGTCCATAAATGCACTTTTTTATGGATATTTATCGTTTTTAACATAAAAATCTTTATTTCTTACTTTACAAAATGTTACAAAGCAACTGCCCAGTTAGTAGACAGTACATTCAATACATTTGTACGTAATTTACAATATTCAATATTACAAAAATCAAAAGATAGTTTATGAACGTTTACGAACGAACGCATGATAAATGAAGGCAACCTTTCTCCCGAAGGGAGAAGGGGTAACTAGAACAATGAACAATAATTATAATTTCCCATACATAATAAAATGGTTTGTTGAAAGTGTTACGAAAAACAGTTTCTGAAGTAATACTTGAGATTCTACACATTACAGAATGAACATGAACACTGTTACTAAAGTACAACGCAAATGAGAACCTTGCGTTAAATGAATGTAAATTAAAAGTTAATCCCCTAACTAACTCGAAACTTCATCAACAAAATGGAAAAGTTTTAATGGCGTTAAGTAAGGTAGAAATACTATAAAGTAAAGCTGCATCAAAATTAAGGAAGAAATGCAAGTCCCATATTCTCTTCCTTTAATAACATCCGGGCACAGGAGGACGATTTTCATCCAAATCATCATCACAGTACTTAATTATGCTATCTAACTCTTCAGATGGATATTCCAATTTTCCGGGATATATTGTTGATAGAGCACATTGCGATGCTGTTTTTCTTGCGGATGCTTTATCTTTTCCTGTAAATGAATGATAATAATATTGGCGATTGTAGCATTTTACTTTAAATTTGAAATTTTATAATAATTATGTTAAAAACGATCACTAACCGTATCCAACAAAAGGGTTTCGGTCCACAGGTATTCCAGCTAAAGTCGTATTAACGAAAACAAACGCTTTCCATCCAATCTGCAGCGTCTTGCCGGAATCTGTATCAACACAGTGGGAGTAGTTAACATAGCTGGCAGTGGGAGGCTGTACCAATTTCATTTGTAAAAGTAATGACAAGGCCGGTTTTT
Organism: Orchesella cincta; assembly: GCA_001718145.1. Lineage (NCBI taxonomy): Eukaryota > Metazoa > Arthropoda > Collembola > Entomobryomorpha > Orchesellidae > Orchesella > Orchesella cincta. Next base: position 62,090 of record LJIJ01000298.1, on the reverse strand, counting down.
CTTGAGCGTTGTCTGGAAGTTTTCTTGGGTAATGTATTTTGCGCCTTCTCGTCTTTAAAATTAGAAAAAATTATAAATCTTTTAGTCTGTATAATCCTTTCAACGTTCGTAATGCATTTAAAAATAGATGTTAATACCTTCTTCTTCTTGGGAGTATTTGTTGAATTATCGGAGGTCACTTGACTAGGTGGTGTTGAGGCATTTGGTGATGGCGCAGCGTTACTTTTTAGAGCCTTTGATTGTGAAGTTTTTTCTCTTGTTACGGAAGGTTTGGGATCTGATTGTATTAACGGTAGCGGATCGTCCGCTACCATCATCATCTGGTCAGCGTTAGACTTTAATAGTTCCTCCAAATCTGGAACAGTAGCGCTACGAATCACATCATGGTGAGCGAGTAACTCTGTTAATCACATAATTAAATATTACTATACAATTAATGACTGCGCTACTTGCATCTTACTATAGTTCATAACACATAAGTATTAAATACCCTACCTTCGGCACCACCAACGCCGCTTGTACGGGTGTAGACAATGCCAAACGTTGTTGCAGCAATCATGACCACAACAACTGCTGCCGCCGAAGTTTTTAGCTTTGCAGAAGTAGTAACTCTCGTCATGTTTGGAAATCGCAAAAGTCGGCGTTCTGATGTTCGACCTTCACTGCTACACGTGCTCACATTGTCTTCATCTGTCCTGCGCCACCCGGAAGTACCCTGTTCCATCATCTTTCTGAGTTTATTTCTTTGCCCTCCGCTTCTAACAATATATCTCGGAAGCCGTTTGGGATGTTCGGGAGTTTTTGAAATAGTCAAAGCATGGTTCGCTATTGCTATTTCAAACAGATTAGAAAATATAAGTTAAATTGAAACGCTAAATTGAAAGACTACAACAAGACCACAGGAACTTCCAGCTCATGACATTTGCATGGTGTGATGATATGCAACGCATAGAGAGCACTGATTTCTTATTCATGCACTGTGGGCAATTTTGACAGATTCTGGTCTCTCTTGCATTTTTTAGATATTTTTTAAAACTTGCTTTTTGAACTACTTTTTCCAACGTCCTTATGTAAAGCAATTTGCTGAATCTGATGAAAATACTTTTTAGTCCTTTATGTACATTGGGTTTTCGCCCAAAGGACACGTATTTTGGATCTTTTTGGCTAAACGTTGTTTTCTGGGTGTTTTTAAAACAAAAGAGATTACAGATGGTCTGTTCATACACAGTGTACACGACATTCAGGGGAGGCATATCAATGGTAACAATCATCAAAGATCAATCCACGCAAACTAGACTTTTGTAGATTTAAACTTGACAAATTTCTGCAACTAAAATTTAAAAAGTCGAAGATGACAATTTGCTGACTCGGGAATTCCTGTAACACTAGTATAAGCCTTCTTTACTTGATTGCAGCTGTATTTGGACAGTTTTTTGTGAGTTCTGTAACGCTGTTTGAGGATATAAATTTTCGCAATTTCTAAATTCCATTTTGTAATCGTTTTAGGAAACGTTTTCTCGTTTGCGTGAATCGATTTTGATGATGTTACCGTTGGATATGGTCCCGTTAATGTCCAGGTTTATTGTGTATTGGTCAGACCATTTGTAATTGTTTGTTTTAAAAACGCTCAGAAAAACTTTTAGCAAAAGAGAGATCCAAAATACGTGTCTTTTGGGAAAACCACCAATGTAACTATAAAATATACAATATTTCTGGTTCCAAAAGTAGTTTTATCGGATTCAACACCCAATTTTACATTATAGGACATTGAAAAAATAGTTCAAAAAGCAAGTTTTAAAAAATATCTAAAGAAGATAGAGAGAATCTGTCAAAATTGCCCATAGTGCATGCATTAAAAAAGTCGCGTCTACGTCCTGAATTAGGGTAGTGGAATTTTTATCAGAAGATATCTTCTGCTCTAGCTACGGCTCGATATGCATGCAATTGTCACAGAAAAGGACTATTTCTTAAACATGGGAGTGAATGATAATGGAATACTGAGATATATCCAAAGTGCAGTTACATCTTTTGTAAAGGAGATGTGGAAATCTTTAGTGTATTAATGTGATATATAGTGCTTCAGCTTCATGAGTGCATTGTAAAGAGTGTATATATAAAATCAAAGATTATGGGAGTTAATACCCATTAACGATAAAGCATTAAAAACTCAGAGTGCCCAGTCAAGTGCAAGTCTTTACCATTTTAAGTATTTATGCGGAGCCACAAAATCTAATTCGTAGTTCAGTGTGGTCCTGTGGCATTAGAGAAGGAGTATGAATCAACAAAAAATTGAAAGTAGTCTCAAGTTACGTCCTACATGATGAACCTTTGCCCTTTACATTTCATAACCGAAGCATTCTTCTCTCCTCTTAGGATAATTGAACATCATGAGGAATGTCTGAAGCAGTAAAAAGTTACGACGTTTTATGAACAAGGTGATTATTCTCGCTTGCTTGTGGAAAAGGAAGCGGATTAACCTTGTGTCTAGCAAAAAAGAAAGATTACTAATTTGTATGAGAATTTTTTCGTGGTACATACTTTTCAACCCCTTTTAGTGAACCTGATCATTTGTGATACATGATACTTTAAAGTAAACATGAATCCACCTCGTTTTAACTTTATCAAGACTTTTTATAATACCCATGTCATCACTATCCTCAACTAAAATGAAGCACTTTGTCATCAAGTCTTGATGGAAGGAATAAAAATAACAATATTGCTTATTGAATACGTTATCTATAGAGGCTATTTGCTTAAGTGAGGTACATATAGCAGCACAAAGATAACTTTATTCCTAACTTTATTTGACGACATGTGCTCCCGGTTTAGCTCTTAGATTTTGACATGTGGAACAAGCTTTTGGCTTTACAACTTACCTCTCTGATGGGTTCACTCCGAGATGTGATCCTACTAGGTCCAGTTTTCCAACTTTGGATAAATATTACAATTTATTTCCGCCCACTTTTAAAGCGCAGATAATTTTATTTTGACAATGTTTGCAATATTTTGCAAATAAGTTCAACCACATTCCTAGTGGTTTTCAAAACAAACAATCCCAACACACGAGGGATACTAGAATAGAAGGCATGGGAGGAAGTGCATGTTTTTTGTATCGAGCATGTTGAGCTAGTTTCAGTCAAACAACTTTGTGAACCCACACAGTATGTGTGGTGTGTTCAGGTAGGTACTCACATTCGTACACTATTATAAAACTTCATTCATACACAAAGTAATCTTGAATCTACTAACAGCAAAAGCCAAAGAAAATGTGTAAAGATTTACAATGCACTCCTACATCAAAAATGTTACGTCTTATACATTACATTATCAGTGAGGTACAAGCTCGCTTCGTGTCTTATACAAAGGTATTTGCTTTTACATTAAAGAAATATTGGCTTGCAGACCACTTCCGCCAGCATTCATAACGTGGATATGTAACTAATGTTAATTGATGCTTAACAATGCTGAACAATGTAAATTATCCTGAATATTAAATGTCACATTCCAAACGCGTTTAAACGCAACGTAAGAGTAAATCAATAAATCATGCTTCGTTTTAACCAGAATATTACCCATTAAATGTCTTTATTTGTGAAAATATCCGTTTTACAATCTCATTCTCTCAAGTTCACATTTCATATAGAAATGTCCAGTATTCAAACTAGAACAATCACTAAATATAATATACAGTGGTAACTATATTACATGTATTAACCTTTGAACATCGAAATCTTAGCATAACATAGAGAGCATAACATATTATCAGTAATAGAATGGCAGCTTTGATGAGGTACACAAAAATAATGCATCTCAGAGGAGAATAGTAGAAAATTTACAGACATTATAAACTTTTTAACATTATTTATGCAAAAATGCATATTTCCCATCACCCAGTTTTTTTTACAAAGTAAACAATATGGTACATCGATCACGAATCATGACACTAGTGACATGTCCCGTGTCATTTTTTGAAATCATTACGAAGTATAATAACTATACATTTCATTGACAGAAATTTGATTATTACATTACCCCAAACAAAGATGATAACCCGAAACCATGAAATTATCAGTTAGATAGAAAACCTGTTCCCTTTAAAAATCAGTGTGTATTTTATGAACCCTTAAGTTTATTGAACACAGAAGTTTCCCAAACCCTACGAGAAAACCGGAGTATCCCAGAGAAAAAGTTGTCATCCTGCCCAGAAATTGAACCCATCTAATTATATAGAAAAATTGTCGTTAATTACCCCTATTCTTTTACTGTACAACAGTCTCTACACAACTAGAGTAGTCAGTTTAGCGATACTGTAATCTCAAATCTCTCATGTCATTTCCATAATGAATTTCTGAAGCGCTAGCACCATCATCAATTGGAGCAGCAGCAGCGATTCTTGCTGCTGCTTCTTCGCTCCGCCTCCGCCCACCCCGAACTAAAATAGTGAAAATAAAATAATGTCCCACTAAAACTATGAGTGCAGTTAAAGTAAATCCTACGAGGAAAAAAACTAGTCAGTCTACTACCCTGGCGGTTAAACTAGGGCTGTCGCCTACGTCAATCTTCTTTGCTTCGCTCAGCGTCTCAATTAAACCTGTAGCGCCGCTGTCTCCTCCAGCTCGCTTGAGGATGTTGTATTGATATGATGGCTCCTCCTGTTTAAACGGCTGAGCGTCTTGAACTTTGCTGTAGGTTGGAGAAAATTGTGGCTGCTGAGCTGCTTGGGCTCCACCACCCCAACTTCCCAGGAAGGCTTTCCTGTCTGCTCTGCCATCGCGGAGGGTGAGTACCGCAGTTGCCGTGCAGCAGACTGCTGAAGCGCCTGGCTAGAATAAGCGTTCAATGGAGCAGCGGAACCGGTTTGAGCATTCTGTGTGCCTGTACTAACCTGTTGTGGTTGTTGTGGGTTTGATTCAATTGCGGAAACAGGGGGCTGTTGCGTTTCGGGTGCTGGGGTTGGACCAGCGGATTCCGAGACGGAAGTGGATGTCACGGTGCTCACAATCTGATCTTGAACTTCTCCGCTGAACAACTGTCTAGCAGATCCAGTTCGGACGGACTGGGCTGCTGGAGGTTGGTCCCTGAAGGCGGGGGTTTGAGCAGTAGGGTCATTGCGGCCAATATCTTCAATTACAGTATCTTGTTGTTGTGGTTGACCAACTTGTTGGGGTTGAGCAGATGGCTGCTGAACTTGTTGGGGATTAGGAAGAAGTTGGGTGGCTTGTGCAGGTTGTTGTTGTTGTTGTTGTTGGACTTGTTGTGGTGCCTGTTGTTGTTGTTGTTGCTGTTGTGGTTGTTGAACTGCGTAATTTGGCAGTTGTCCACTTTGCTGCAACTGACGGATCAATGCATTAACTTGTTCAAGATAAGCCATGTATTGTGGAGACTGGGAAGGTGGAGCCCATTGTTGACCTGGATTTGGACCTTCTTCAGTGGGGGTAGCAGACTCTTGTTGTTGTCCTTCCTGTTGTTGAGGTGGAGCTTGTGTGGTGGTGGTGGTGGTTGTTTCACCCCAGCCCCAACCTGGTTTAGCAGTTGTAGTCGTTTGTGGCCATCCCCAACCGGGTTGAGCAGTGGTAGTTCAGGCCATCCCATCCTGGTGCTGGAGTAGGTTGTCCCCATCCGCCACCGCTTTCTGGTGGAGGTGGTTGTCCGTATACGGGTGGTTGATAGTCATAATTTTCATGTCTCAACCAAGATGGAACATTAGGGTGTTTGTATCCTCTGGGGTAATAAGGTTCACTTTCATAATCAAGGTCATCATCATCGCTGCTGCTTCCCCAACGTCTTGGGGTGTTCTTCTTTGATTTGCTCTTCTTCAATTCACTATCGTCAATCTTCCTCTTAAAGTATCTCCTCCTTGGAAGAAACTTCTCGTTGTTGGTAACCTCGTGAAGAATTGTTGGTCCGTCATTCATGAAACTAACTCTGGGCTCATCCTCATCCTTGACTCGAGCGCGAGAGTTCCTTCTACGGAATTGTCTCCCGGTTCCCCGTCTGCCAACTGGAGAAATGGGACGAGGAAGGAGTTTGGGTTGATCGATTGGGTCGTAAAGATAATCGTCTTGAATTCCAGGTAAAATTTCTTCGGGATAATATCCATCAAATCCTCTTGATCCAGCCAAAGCTCCAGACCACACTTGTTGTGGTGGAGGTACTTGCCAAGGATTGGGTGGTTGGTAAACTGGAGCTGCTGGCGCAGGTTGAGGTTGTGCCGGAGTGGTATCATTGATAACAACCTTGTACAAAGACAAAAGTCGGTTGTACAAGTCCATAACTTGGGTCTGGTTCATCTGTGCTGGGTCTGTGATCGGGAGCACCAACACTTGCTGTTGTGGTTTTGGTGGTGGTGGTTGTTGTGGAGCAGGTTGCGAAGTTTGGTTATAATTTTGAAAAATGGGAAATACAGTTGGGCTTGGTTGTTGTTGCTGTTGAACTCCAAAGGAAGGCTGTTGTTGGACTTGTGGCTGAGGTTGATTTTGTGGAGGTGGTGCCTGAGTGGTTGTTGTGGTTGTTTCACCCCATCCCCAACCAGGCTGAGCAGTGGTGGTTTCTGACCATCCCCATCCATTTGGTGCTTGGGTTGTTTGTTGGTATGAGCCATAATACGGAGCTGCAGTAGGGGCATAATATCCGGGAGCCAAATAAGCCTGTTGTTGTTGTGGAGGAGTTCCATATGAGGGGTTAGCAGGAAGTCCTTGACGCTGTTGCAATTGTTGAGTAGGTGGCTGGGCCAGAGTTTGAGGAGGTGGGTTTACTTGTTGTTGGGAAGGAGTTCCAAATTCCAAAGCTTTTCCTTGACGAGATGAGCTCTGAGCAGTTTGGTTCGTTGCGGGTGCAGGTGTCTGTTGAACTTGTTGGGGAACTGGAGCAGGTTGTCCAAAGCTTGGTGCTGGAACTTGAGCTTGTGGTCCTGGTTGTCCGAAAGTAACAGCTTTTCCTTGAGCCTGGGGAGATGGCTGACCGAAACTAGCTGGTGCCTGTGCAGCTTGTCCGGGTTGACTTGGTTGGCCAAAGCTGTTCTTGAGCTCGTGGGGCTGACGCTGGTTTGGTGCCTGGGTTGTGGTCCATCCCCATCCTGATGGTGGTGGAGTTGTTGACCAACCCCAACCTCCAGTTGGAGTGTTGGTTTGTTCCTCATACGGGTTTCTGTAGTGGTTATGGAAATCTTGGTAGCTAATTGGTCCACCTCTGTAGTAACCATCGCCAGATGGTGCCATATCTCTCAACATCATTGCATATTCGTGGTAGCTCTTGGCTCGGGGAAGGGGGCTGTGGAATGGATCATATGGGGTATCCTCATCATAGTCTTCTTCTCTTGGTTGATAACGACGGTTTCCACCGCGAGCAGGCTTCTTCCTCCTTTTCTTGGGGAGGACGATGGTTGCATCATCTTCATCTTCATATTCCTCATCATCATCATCACCTCTATTATCGATAAGTCTTGCTGAGAATTCTTCCTCGTCAAGCTCAAGGCAGTTGGTGGCGTTGAGAGCGTTAACAAAAGGCCATGGAAGTCCACGACAGTCACGCTTTTTCTTTTCCACCTCAGATTCAGAATCCTGGTCGGCTACTTCGTTGGATTTGGAGTCATCTCCTTCTCCAGAGGAAGTAATCGTTTTCTGGACTTTAACCTCTACGTTTGTTTGCTCGGATGCTGCAGCAGTCATGGGGCGAATAGCGATGCTAATTCTACGGGATTCTTCCCCAGCTAAATAAAACGATTTTTAAATTAGTAACTTTTCATAATTCATAGTGTTCTACTCTACAAATAAGCAGAACTCTTTAATTCATGGCATTGTCATCCTTTTTACCATGTTCAAAAGCATTCCTTCGCTTTCTGTCTTTAGGTTCAGTCACGTTTTGTGCCGTAAATCCAGGATAAATCAATCTGGGTTTAAAGGAAGCTTCAGTCGTCGCAGTGGTTGCTGTCGTTGTCAAAAAATTGTTGGCTGAAAGTTCATTCGTTTGTTCGATTGGTGGTCGTAAGTCGTTTTCGTTTATGTGTCCAGAATTTCTTTCTTGTGTGGAAAAATCAAAATTTAATTTTGTTGAATCGTTACCTTTATCATTTCCAGTTCCCACTGGGTATTCATAGCTCGCAGACGGAGATTGAAAAACTACTTTGCCTGGTTCAGCATTAGCTTCCGCAGAAACTTGAAGAGCAACCGTGAGGAGTACACCAAGTACTCCTCCCAGCCACGCGAATCTCAATATGTTCATTCTAATTCGAAAAAACGCTCACATTTAACACTAATTTTTCAAAAACAGGAGATTTACACAAAGTGTAAATCTAAATTTTGAAACTGTCCGGTTGTTGGCCAAGAAATCCTAATATCCGATTTATTTACTTATAAATTCCCATCTGAATTCAGTTTATTACAACGGTCACCTAAATGGTTATAAATTGAAGCGAACAAAGGGATGATCGCAACCTACAAACTCTGAATTGAAACTGAACTGATGATAAGCCAATTAGTGGAGATTCCAAACATCTCAACCGTTCTCCGTGAATGTAGAACAATGACTAAGAAGCTTCCTCCTTTGTTGCAAACATGTTATCTACACTAATTTTTTAAAAATGTTGGGTTAGTTTGCGTAGGACAAGAGTACCCCGTACCAATACCAAGATGAGCTTATCACACGGCTACCTCACTTGTCTTTGTTGTTCTTTGTAAATACGTGTGTACCTGGAAAGTTAGCACTTTTTACCTGTATTGCATCACAGTTGTAATTTTCAGCAATTCCTTCTTAATGAAATGGTTTAACCCAACCGTACTAGCTCGTCACTGGTTATCATGATTATTACATAATTACACTTCTGGTATAAATGTAGTAAGGTAAAGTATGCAAATTTTTTACTCATATTATAATACCGGACTCAGTCAGTCTACGTGACGTAACATAGTTCATCCATGTATGATCTAAATTAAGATCCAGAAGTTCAGGGTATTTCCTTGAGAAATATTTGCACACTCATCCGTACATAGTACGGGGTAGCGTAGTTGATAGACTCCAAAGCCATGATGATGATGGAGTATCCAGCAAGCATAACAAATTACCTGCCAGCCTACCTGTAGCTTTTTCATTATGGATGTTGCATACTGGTTTTGTTTTGGTACCCCAACTGGGAGCTTGGCGATTTGATTTTGATGTGATGTCATAAAAATGTGGAGCTTGGCTAGGTATTAAATGTTGATAAGCGCAATATGTCAGTATTATTAGCTTGGGAGCTCTTTAACCATGTTTATTTTTTACTTGCTCTCCATTTCGTCCGTCCATTTATGATGAACCGGTTTATGCGTTTATTCCATTAGGATGAGCTTTTCCTTATAGTCGTGTACAAACAACTGCTTGGATGGGATTCTGTATTTTTAGTCCAGTTTATGGAGATACCTGGTAGTAGGAATTGTGTAAATGTAGGTACACATTTTAGTTGGTAGCTTTACCTGAAGGAATTTGAACGGAGCAATTTTTATGTAATAATTAGTTCTCATGCAGTACTTGTTTGTTGTTGGTTATTTTGCACCTCTTTATACTAAAGTATGCTAGTACCGCTCGTCGGACTGTTTTATGTAACAGCTTTGGTCATGATTCTCACGCCTACGCTATATACATTCCAGGAGCAGCAAAGCGTAAAAACCAGTATGTGAAGATGACTACTAGAATAAACCTGTGTTTATAACATACATTGAGGTATGTTTGCTATTATGCAAAATACGGAAATATTTGCTGGTCACAGTCACTGGATAGATGAATTTTTCTCTACTTCTTCCTGCAGTTGCAACAAAAACAGAGCTACAAGAAGACAGCCGAGTTTCGTCCACATTTTCGTTCAATCTCACATATTTCAAGAACTCATGACAGACATGACATGAATGGATTTATATTCTTATGTTCACGGAATTTTTCAAAAAATATTATGCATTTAGTTTGTGTGAGATGATAAGCTTGGGGTAATGCGCAAATTAAAATGAGATTCGAGCTGAGAATTTTTCCATTATGGAGGAGTACCTTATCAAATTTTAGCAGTGGTAGCCAATGTGTAATGCATGCAAATTAAATCCGGCAATGTATGCTTAGGGGATAGGATGATATCTACCAATCTTTCATTGTAGGATTCTCTTATGCATTAAACGAACATATGAAAATTTCAGAATCATTCAGCGTGAAAAAATGTGATGTAATATAAGGAAGTACAAGATGGGTTGTTTATTTCACAGCACCCATCAAGAATTCATCATATTTTTTTATGTAACTCTGGAAAGGAAAGAAGGGGAATTTTATACGAGCTCGTAAGCTTGACTGTGATGATGCACCAGACAATGTTTCCATAAAATTTAAGATCCCGTTCGTCCCTACCAAATTAACTTGTTTTTACCCCATAGTCATTTCGTTAGTCACAAAAACTTTGCATTTGGTCATTTGCAAGGAAAATTTTTCACTTTTATTTGTATGTCTATGGCGTTTTGGGATTAATCAAGAGAAGCTTAACGTTCCGCAGTATCCAGTTATCCACTGCATCATTTCCTGGATTCAAATCAATCCAGCAAACATGAGAATCGTTGCGGATAGCTGTCTTGTCTTTGTAGCATGGAGCTTGTAAAGTATCTGCAATATATAGACACGTCATTTTCAGAAAGAGAACAAACAATATGCTGACGATGAGCTCAACTGCATTACTCACTATTCCGTTAGTATCATTATTACCTGAGCGAATTTTTTCAGTGATTTCAACGGGAATAAATTTGATTCTTGGCATTTTTGCAGAATATTCAAGTGGAGCGCTCTCTGTCAAGCAAGCCTTTTCTTCATCCCATCCAGCTCCTAGCAAATACATTCCTTCCACAGTAATTCCATTATCTGAAGGCTTGTCACTCTCCACGTTAGTTTCAATTGAGATCTTGAAGTCCCAACATAGTTGACTGATAGGTTTTCCAAGCTGACGTGCGGTTCTCTATACAATAAATTGGAGGAAGTAAAATCTTCTTTAGTAAAATTTAAAGTAAAGCATAAAGAAATAAACGAGTTTATTTGAAACCTGAAGCACTGCCGTAAGAAAAGCTTTTGGATAAAGGAAACCTCCAAGCCATACTTTTGGAGGAAGTGAAGGTGACGAGGCACAGAGATGAATGTGATCAAGCCGGTTTTTCAAATCTTCCATCCAACAAGCAAGATTATTGGTGTACCAATACGCTTTACATAAAATTATACAAAATATAGCAATTTCATATTTAAGTAGGTCAAGGTCTTTTAGGATTGAGTTTAGTGGCACCTTTCAGCCATTGGTCTGGAACAACGTCCTTTGCAATGCAGTCAAAAATTAAGCGCATCTCATCAGTCATCACTCTTCTACCTTGAATAGCTTCTGTCAACGTTTCCAGCGAAGTGGATACAGTTTTAAGAATGTCGTTATATTTTCTTAGCTGTTAAATAAGCTTTAAAAATTCAATCTGAACCCAAATGCTGAAGGGAACAATTCCTTTAATGAAAACATCTTTGAAACATTTTTCTTTACCTCCAGAAATAGAACATAGTGTATAGGTTGATCATGTGGATTTAAATTTTCACAAATTTTTCTCCTAATGTCAGATTCATCCACATTCTTAGGTAGATGTTCCAGTATGAACCCAATCTTATTTACTGTCTGCTCATTTACATTAAAAACATTTAAAGAAGTTGCTAGTAAGTAATTATCAACAGCAAAAAATCAAGTCATATTACATGGGAAGAACAAGTGAAGTAATAATAAAGTTATGTCATGATGATAGTGTTATGTTTGCCGAGATAATTCTGCTTGCACTAAATACAATGCTAACCTTATCCATCTCATCATCCACCATCATCATCATTGACTTGGCACGACCTTGAGAGTTATACTTCTGGGAACCACATTGCTGCTCTGCTTGTACCTCCTCCTCTACATCTTGCACAAGTTGTTGTTGTTGCTTCAATTTTATGTTCTTCATGAGAAGTTGCTGAAATGAGTCAAAAATAGTAGTTGCTTGTTGAGTATTCATCTCAACGCCGACGTTGGCATCAAGTCCATAGATTTCCGGATCATCGTCTGTGATGGGATAATTACTCGTGATGAATTTGTGGAATGAGGAGAGATCTCCGTTCCAGAATGATGTTCCAGTTGGAGGCATTGTGAGGTTTGGGGCGGTTGAGGAAAATCTTGAGAGCAACAAAAATTAGATGCTTGCTTAATATAATATTCAAGTTAGTTTGAGAAAAATGTTATAATAAAAGCTTTGTACTTGAAATCTTGATTTGAAACAGCTTCTTCACTTATAATTTTATTAAGATAGGTTTGGACTACTCGGTGCTCTATAGTTGATGAAGAATGGTTAGCATATTGAAGCTCCAACATGTGCTTTAAAGCCCACCATGGGATTTTCTCGTATTTTGATGTGAACAGCTTTATAATTGCTGTTGAAATCTGTAATTTTAAATTAAAAATGGAAAGAGGTTTAATATACGAAGAGTTGTTAATAAAATAATTACAACAAATTCCATGTTTACTTCGAAATCGTTGTCCTGAATGGTTCCCTGGTCGTCCTTGACTCGGAGAGCATCAACATTCCAAGTTTTAAACTTGTGACGACCCAGAAAACTACTGTGCATGAAGCTTAGTCCAAAAAGTAGTCTTTGGTAGCAATCTGAGTTTGCAGACTGGGTTTGAAAGACAGATGCTGGCATTTTTTGATACAATCTCAACATGTTCTTTTGTAATGTCTGGAATGAATGGGGAAGTAGAATTATCATACAATCGCTGCTTAAATTGCTAGATTCAGAATCTCATATCGGTTTTACCTGGGGTTGTTCCACGGCTATTTTAATTGAATGCAGGAGAATTTCTAGAGGAAATTCGGTATCAGGATAACCTTTCATACTTAACCACAACCGGAAAGAAGGGTGAATGGTTTGTTTTTCGTCTCCAGAATTTGACTTCAATTCTTCCATTCTCATTCCCAATTCTGTCATATAATCTGGTGCAGAATGGCAATTAGAAAAATATACCCAATGCCCTTCCTCTATCCCTTCTTCAAATAATTTCCTTGCTAGATGCATATTTTGCTGTGAGATTGAAAGGGAGTAAAATCTTAAAGATGGTTTGAAAGAACTGCACAGAGCTGATACACTGTTCAGTGGTTCTGGTGCTCCTTTCTCGTCAATTAGAAATAATATAGGTGTGATGGAGTTTGTCTCGCTGTAAATCTGCTTTAGGTCGATTAGCGACATTTCAATACATTCTGCATGCTCTTTTCCGAGAACTTCTGTTGTCAAATATTTGATTTGAGATAGAAGGCGATCAGGTCGAACAATAGAGAGTAAGATGAGCTTGTCATACGGTCGTAACTCTACAGGCCACACATCTGATGAAGAAATAGCGAAATATATACTACCATATCAGACCAACTTATTCCAGTTATTATTTTGTATACCTGGAATTTTATTTTCAGGCTCAAAGTACTTCATCCAAACTTGCCAAGCAGTAGGACATTCTCTTACGGATTGCAGCAAGCCTTTGAACTTGTCTTCTTTTTCAAGAATTGACAGTTTAAGTAACTGAGATGGAGTCAACCATTCCTCTTCACTGTTTCCATCTTGCACAACGCATTTTTCAGAGCTGACTTTTGCCATTAACTCCAAGTCGGCAACGTTCAGCTCGTCATTTGCTTCTAATATTTTTGTGCAAAGCAGAAGAGCAAATTGGTATCGATGTTGTTTAAACATTGATCTGAGGAAGAATCTAGAAGTAATGAACAATCACAATCAAATAGGAAATTCTAATCTTGATGTAAGTACATTTGAAGTAGATTTATAGTCGTTGAGTTTACCTAAAGAAATATGTAATCATGTTCTCCTTTATGAGATTAACTATTTCCAATGAGTCTCTTCTTGAAGATTCTAAGGTGAAACCCTCCAAAGACGCCTCCATTAGCTGAGTGTAAAATTTTAATGAAATTTGATGTACACAATGGATTTTTGACATGTCACATATCGACTGGAATAGCATGACTAGCGTTTCAGCAACTGGGGTGAATTGCTACATGTATTAGAAAACAAATTAAAGTCGCATTTAGAATTTTCCAAATGAGCTAAAGTAGATTCATGAAGTTCTAAACGTATACCAGTTGTTGTGAATTAATATCTAGTAGTTCATCCTTCGTTTCTTTACGTTTGTCTTCAGCAATTAATATTTTGTTTTTCAACTCGTTCAGTGTGTCTGGAAATTCTACATTTTGAAGTATTGTTGGGCCGCAGCTAATGATCAGTCTGCATTTGCATGTCATATTTTATGTGGGCACAGAAAAATTGTATTTTAGGCAAGATTTTTAAAACCTTATAAAATTAGTTTTAAAATATTACATTGTTACACACCTTTCAATTTTTTCCTTGAATTTTAAAATATTATGCATCACTTCTAGGTAAAATCGGGCAGAGTTGTCACGAAGTATTGCAAATTGAAGACAAAGCTTCGAAGCAACTTTACTAATGAAATAGCTCTTCAATTCTTTAAAAGGAAAGTAAAAATAATTTTCATTCATTTATTTCATGCCGTTGGAACTCCACTGGGAAATCTAATGTTTCTAAATTAATACCATTTGGCGTTAGAGTGAAATTTAGAAACGTAAATCGAGATGCTAAAGTGGTTCCATAATTTGGGTCTAATTGACATGAAGTGAAGATATTCTTCTGCGGCGATTTGTCGCTATTTTCGCTACCTAAAACTTTGAAAGGTTAGTTTCATCCCGTTTGAAGGTATTGAATAAAGTTCGTTTTGCTTACCGATGCAGTTTCTGTATGCACTCAAAATGCTTGCCTGATCCTGCTTCACTTTGTGTTCAATTATAGTATGATTCTTTTCGTCACGGTTCTAAAAGATCGGTATAGAAATGTTTTGCGAATACACTTACTTTACAGAGAACTTGTAGGATTAGTATATTATATATCCTTTATGCTCATACGTGATCATTATTAATGAGAGGTACTAAATTGTAAGGATCCACAGCTAATACAAAACGTCTGCTCCTTTTCAAAATGCTGATGTTATCTTCAATGAAACTATCCATATGTGACAATGGCAATGATTTTGATGCCTCCAAAGATTGCAAATGACTTCCAAGAAAATTTCCGAGATCCCATTCCGAGCAACACTTCAAAACAGTTCTGTCCTTATTCCTAAATTGAATTTCTAACAACCATCGTTCCTTCAGTTCCTTTCGAAACTCCCAGCTAAACGGCCAAGATAAGCTAAGACAGCGCAGCCCATTAAAAGCGTCACCGGGTAAGTTTTTCCAGCTTTGCTCTCCAGTCCCTATATCCTTTTCCCATTTCAAGAGATCGTCTTCCAGTAGACGTAAAACACTGGTAGCCCTTCCAAGGATTTCATTTGCCTGTTGTAGTTCAACTTCACAATTCTCCTTGAGCTCTAATTTTGTTTCATATACAGTTTGAATTTCTGCAAGATTCTCACGAAGAATTTGCAACTTTTGTGTTTGCAAATCTAAAGTGTTTCTCTTTTCCCCGATGGAACTTTCAGATTCTTCAAGTTTAATCCTCTTTGGAGAAATCTTGGTGAGATATGTCCTACCGTATTTTTCTATAGCGTGAATCCATGAGCACAGAATGCGAGCCCCGTTGGAATATTTGCTAACTGCTTCTGGAGTAAATTCTGTGTTTTGAATGTACTTCCGAATCTTTGCTAGCTTCTCTTGTGTGATTCTTGCCTTGTCGAATTCCGATATCTTAAAAAAGGTTATACATAGAGCAGGAATGCGTTAAACTTTTTAAAACCACTCGATAATTTTTTTAATTACATTTCTAACAAAGTCCGGATGCCCAAGCTGAATTTTTGCTTCAGGCCACGTCGTCTGCTTATCTATCATAATCATAACGGAGTCCAAAACCTTTGATACTATAGGTGGTGGACTGTAGTAAGATCGGATATGTGTCAAATCATCCTCTGCTAGATCTTGAAGAAGCTGAAACAATTTTAACATTATTAACTTTCTCAGTTAACTGCTTTCAAAATGTGTATAGTGTTGCGTTTCTACATACTGCATTAGATTCTTCAAAGGATTCAAGGGCAGCCGTCCATTCATCTTTAATAACGTCTGCAAGCTCTTGGAACTCTTTGACTTCTGTGCCCAACTCTCCACTATTCTCCTTTACTAATTTTGCCTGCTCTTCGGTATCTGCTCTTTGCTGTTCCACGATTTTACTGAATGTCTCACATTCCCCGCGTGATATTTGGGCTTTAAAAATTTCAGATAATTTAACTTTTCATTAAAAGGAATTAAATGTATTTAAGCCTGTTACCTTTGTTGTCAGCCGTTAAAGCTTGTTCCGTCAAGTAGCCTATCTTTTCTTGAACTCCGTTGATTTCTTGAATTGCAAGTTTTAATGATTTAATTTTATCTGTTGTAGTCAAACTCTCCGTGTTAAATAATCTGTTAAATGATATTTTGTCTATTATCAGACCACAAAATACATATAACCTATTATTCTTGAAAATTGTTAAAATATAAGTTTATCCAGTACTGGCTGTATTGCTCCACAAAGTCGATAAAATGTATTGGTGTGACAAAAGCAAATTTTGACAAGTCATTATCCAGAACGTTTTGGCTGATTTGAATTGCAATCGAATGAAACGAATGGAATATAGAGCCGGAAGAAATTGGGTCGTCCTTAATTACATTAATTAAATTTTGTAAACATTTAATTCATTCTTTCATTTCATCTTATCAAACAATAGAAAAGCTGCTACAGTTGATCTACCTGGTTTATATGCGTAGGAGTAGGTAATAAGTGTTTTGCAACTTCAAGGAAGGACTCTCTTGTCCAAATTTCAAACCAATTTACAGTCATGTCCTTTAGCAAGTTTCCGTAAGTGCTAATGTAACCTCTATGGATCGAGAAGAAGAAAATGTAACGTTGAGCATTCAAAAAATTATTTAAAGTTGCTATTGCACCTGAAATATTTTGAGTGTGGATTAATGCATATAATTAGGTGTAAATTTCGTTCAACACGTTCTCGAGCAAATTCTCTAAGGGAAATAGGATCGTCTTGAAATCCTGATGGATATGATTTGAGTAGTTTTTGGTGAATTTCTTCGAATTCCGTCGTTGTGAACAGGTTGGGTATTTCAACTGTGCTGATTAACAAGCTTACTAACTCTAAGATATCTATAGAAATCTAGGCAAACAGAAGGGTATAATTTTTTCTTACTGTTAGCAGTTTTAATGCATATTTTGTCTAACACTATTTGACTTACATTTTCATCTTTTAGAATCAGACAACAACCGGCATTTTCACATATACAAATGCGATAAGCCTCCTTGAGCAGGGTTAAAAGTCCAATTGAATGGTTTGAATTTTTATCTTTAGTTGAAAGCTCAAAAATCTTGTAATTGTAGAGGGTTGCGCAAAGTCTGCTAAGTGTTTGACGCCCTTGTCCATCTTATGCATGAACAATTTATTAGGAATACTTAGTAGGTTCCTGGGACACAAATTCAGGATTAATAATTAACACCTACCTCCGCCATAGTTCATCAAATGGCCTATTGGCACAGAAATAGCTCTGGCGATTCTCGCAATTTGGAAAATTGCTTGTCTAAACAAAACTGTACTTCTAAAACTGGGCAGTGTTTTGTTCAGTTTGGCATCAACTGTCTCGAGTAATTTGTGGACTGCAACTTCATCTCTAATTTCTTCATAGCACTTTTGAGAGCTCATAAAATTCCCAAAAATTGAGAATGATCCCGGTGGAAATAGTGATTCCATTGTTTTTTCAAAATGCTTTAGAAGCTGATCTCCCAAAATGGAACGGCACTTCCGTCGAGAGCTTTAATTTGATGAGAATTAAAGATTTTAACAATTTTAATTTAGGAAGCTTCATTTTTTTATGCCGAGAAATCTAACCTAGCATCCATCAAACGATCTTGGAACACTCGTGTGCATTCATGAAACCAATGGCGTAAAAAGTAAAGTTTTGTATCTTGAATCCCTTTGTCAGCTCTCAGCAATCCATCATAAACTCGACTTATGTCTTGCAAATCAAAGCTATGAAGTTGTTTGGATGGAATGGGAAGTAGCTGGTTGGAAACTACTTTAAAAACCTCCAACGTAGCCACTGTGACACTATCAGCTACATAAGAATTATCATGAAATCACACAAACCAAGCAATTTTCCTAAATTAAATTATGGTTTTTCATATTTAGCATGCTCATTTTACCCAACAGCTTTACAGATGGTGGAAACTCATCCAACTTGTCATTTAAAATAGCCGTGAAAATCCTTCTTAATTGAAACTCGTCAGGTTTTGGCAAATAAAGAACAGCAAATTTACTCAACAATCTGGAAGGGATGCCAATGTTGTGTGGTTGATTAAGTGTCATTGCAGCAACAATTGATACATTCTAAGATGAAATGTTACGCATATTATTTTACTTTCGTCACATTTGAATATTACTGCAACTGCACTATAAAGCATACCGATACTGCAATTGGGTTTCCACTTGTTCGATCATACCACAAGTGATTTTCTACCAAGTGTCGCAAAAACTCATTGTGTTGACTTTTGCTGGAATCATGCTGGGATGCATGCAGGTCGTCAATAAATACGGTGAGTGATTTTCCCCGCGGTGGTGACAAAACGAAGGATGAAACCAACTCTAGACGTGTTTCAATTAGGGATTGCACCCATTTCGCTTTCATCTAAATTTTCAGAAAAATTTCCATCAAAATTCAATCTCATTTTTTATTAAAACTGATAACCAATGATGGTTTACCATGGGTGTCATTTGGATACACTGAAAAATGTTGGAAGAACGCTTTCTCGGGAGGTTAAACGTTGCTTTTATAAGTTTCGTTTTCCCTATAAATTTAAAATGATAATAGGTAGAACATCATAATGGTTAAGCTTAACAACATTAAATATTACCGCAACATGAATCTCCTACAAGTAGAACAGGATACAGATGTTGATTAAAACGCGACAATAAATATTCACTTCTGAGCGTATCCACAGTATGTACAATTTGCCTTGCATTAAAAACAATAATTCAATATAAATTTTCGGCTTTACTAATTTTAAATGAAGCGGAATTAGACATACCTGGGTAGTTTTCCTGAATGAGTTTCCATCAGGTCCTCCCATTTAACCCACTTCTGCAACGGAATATTAACGAAATAGTCAAACACGGTTCTTTTAGTCGGGAATACTTGTGGATCCAAATCCTTGAGAAAGGAGCTGGCTTTTAGTCGACTTTCCGCATTAATCATTCCAAACACTGACCAAGTAATACTGGAAAGGCAATGTTATTCAAATGACTTTTAGAATGCCATAATAATTGGATTTTACATTTAGGAAATCATCAAAGCTCATTTTCATACCAAAATGCTATAATCTGCTTCAGCAGTAGCTGAAACTTGTCTTTATTCTTCTCAGCAAGCGTTTCCAAACTCGAGGTTAGAAATGAGTTCAAAAGGGGGATAAACATTGAGATTAGCGTTTGATCTCTCAAAACTGGAATATAACTTGTGCAATGTTCTGAACGGAACTCGAGACTCTTTTCCAGTGTTGAGATTAAAAATTCGGAAAGCTGTTCATAAACAAGTTGCATTTTTCATTAACGTAAATTATTGCGTTCTTGCATCTATCTGTTTAAGTTTCACGTTGTCTACCTTAGCCTTTGTTAAAGCGAATGGTAATTTACTCATCCACGCTTTGAAGGATAGCTTCCATTGCTGAGAGTCTTCAGTGAGGTAAATCACGCCGCTTTTTGCTATTGTACGAGGTGATGCACTTGATAAATCATCAACTTCAAAAAATAAGGAAACCTGGGGGCTAACAAAGACTTTGTCACAATTGTATAGTGTAACTGCGCAATCCTTATCAAAGATCGAATGAACACCATTCTCAACCCATTCCTTTTGCATTGGACCATCAAATACAATCCATATAGGAGAATTTAAATTGCCCTGGATTTTGCCGTCAGTACTCGCTCTCAGTATTTTTGTGATCAGCCCTTCTTTTAACTCTCCAGTTGATGATTTTATTTTTCCATACAACTCATAAGGGTCGAAAATACTTGGATTTATCACACATTCCTACACAGAAATATTGGCTTGAGAATTTTATAAGCAAGAGAATGGTGACCCAATTTATCTAGCTATTGTTACCTTAATTTGTGTTGAATTTTCATCTTCTGAGCGGCATTGATCTAACGCAAGACGAGTCACCTTTCGCATAACAGTTTTTCCACTCCCAGAACAACCCGTTATTATTACTGTTTTATATGCTTGCATTATTTCACAGAGTCGCAAGCAGCTTTTAATTAGTTTCTCAGATTTCTTTAAGAAAATTGTGCAAACATTCTTTAACATTATTCGTATTAATTCGGGCTTCTAATATTTATTACGTACGCGTACCTGATATCCAGCCAATTTGATGGCTTCTACAATTGTTTTTTCCAACGCAGCATTCTCAACTTTCAAAGGTTCCTCGGAAGGAAACATGTCATTGATAAAACTTGCAAAAATTAAGTTTTCCTCGGAGGATAAAGCAGGAGTCACAATGTTTTGGATTGCTTTGATGAGACTCTGTAGTAATTAACATTTCATTTTAAATTCATACTAAAAGTCTCTGTACATGAATATTTCTCGTTTTACTTACTTCAGATTCGCTCAAACGCTTTCCATAAGTATTTTTAAACTCAACAGCTAGTTTCGCCACGGCAAGCATTCCATCAAGGGAAAAATTACAACGAGTTTGAGAGCAAAGAAGATTTCTTGCTGTGATAAATATTGTCTCCAGCTAGAATTGTTTCAGTTATTCTTACAAATACATTTGTGAGCATTTAAATTCTATAAGTATGCATATTATTACAAACCTTTTTTGCTAGGATTGCCGAATTATCATATCCCCCCATAAACAGCTTAACATCCAAAATATTCTTTATATCTGGCTGAATTAACGTCACTGGTCTTAACGTAGTTTTCAAACCTGATAAATCTATTTTGTTACCGCGATCATTTCTCATTAAAACAAATACTGCACACTTTTGTTCCAATTTTACATCGAATCCACTTAAAATCAACTTTTCAACATTTTGACATTTCGCCTTCATGATTACCGACAGACGATCTGCGAGGAACGAGATTATCTCAGGTTGACAATTTTCAATGTGGCTAAGGATTCCCCACGAGCCAGTTTGAACAAGACCTGAAAAGATGTGTTTAAACTCAAAATTTGAAACCATAATTTACTGCAAAGCCCTCAGAAACAATGTTTCAAAGACGAAAAATTAATTACCTATAAGTTTTCTACTTAAATGCTCGTAATCTGTGCAGGATGACATGCTTATATTAACAATGTGCATCCCCATCTTGCGTCCTAGCTCATTGATAGTCTCCTTTTTTCCAGAGTTTGGAGTCCCATAAATGAAAGCACCGAAATGAAATGACATGGCCGTTGTTAATCCCATAAAGCATCTGTATTTTTTTACAAATCGTTGCATATATTAAATCTATATACATTACGTCCTGAAATATTTTTTCTTGCCTTTCCGTAAGTGGAGTGATGACAGCCCTCTCATCATTTCCAGTGAATTCATATCCATACTCAAAAGAGGCTTCAGCTTGCTTCACCAAACACTCATTTGTATCCCTATCCCAGTAACACCTCAAATACTGAAGCCACTCAAAGGAATTAACATCACAGCAATTCCTCAAATACAATCTTTCAGTGATATCCCGCAAGTACATGAGGGTCATCAAAATCCCAACGATTTTCAGCCTCGCTCCATTTTCTTGATGTTCCTTTAATATTTCTGAGAGCTTGGCAAAACTCCGTTTCAACCTCCTGCTTATCTTCTTCAGCGTATACTCTCCTGTCACCTGTTCCACAACGTTGCCCACCACAGTTGAAGTGTGTATCAGAGCTCGCGTTACATCAAGTGTCCACTGTATTTCTAACGCTGTTAAACAACTCTGGCTTTGCCACTCCACCATCCATACTTCCAGCCGGGTGATATTCAGCCGGAGATTTTCTAAACAACTACGCAAATTGCTTTTCACTGTTGATTTCAGTACAGCGTCAAAATCCTCAAACCAAGACTCCACAGGGCCGACCATTATTGGGACGGGCTTCCATAGCTGTAGAGACTCGCCTTGTTTGCATATTACCCCATCAATTACTTTCTCTCGTGGAAAAGAATCGTCCGATTGAGAAACAAAAAAGAGTTTTTCAACGTTTGGATACATTTGCTGAAATATATGGTTAAGATTTCCTTCACCAGCGATACATTCCAGCATTGAGGAATCAGACAAAAAGTAAAATCGGGGAAAGTCTTGCCGCTTTTTGTGCAAAATGGTTTGCAACTCTTTTCTCAAGCTTTCCATTTGCTCTTCCAAATGGTTCAGCATTTCTTTTAAGTTTTCTGCTTGGTTAACTGCCAAAATTACATTTCTATTTTCAGTTATGATCAGGACAATACTTGCCCAAAGAGATTTTACATTATTGAAATGCTTGGCTTGCTGTGGTATTTCTCGCTGAATATCTTGATCTGAAAATATATTTTCCAAAAATAGCCATTCCTCTTGAGTGCTGAGGAGTTGGTCAATGATTTGGTTTACTTTTGCAAGGGTCACTTCCCAAAATTCAATTTGTTCTTGGAAAGGACCTATGAATTGAGATCCTTTCATTGCTGAGAGACTAACCATGTGATCCATGAGTGTATCTTTGAGATTTTCATTGCAATGTATTTCAAACGGAACTGCCAGTCCTTTTTGATGAGTAATCCCAAAATACTCTCCTTTCCAATATTGCTCGATTGATTTGAGAGTTGTTTCAACTGCCGTTTCTTTCCCAGATGCTAAACTGATTTCGGATATCTCTTGAAAGTGAGCGTGCAGCCGGAGTGAAACAACAGTTTCCAAATTGAAGTCAGCCGAGTGTGGATCAAGTTTTGAGCCGAGGATTCTCGTAATTCTTTCCCAGTGCCGATCTCTCAGCGTTTCATTTTTCAAAAAGGTTACGGTTTTCATTGAGCCCTGAAAATTTTCAAGAAACTCAATCGTTTCTGAAATAACTGGCCAGGATTTTGCTTCAAACTCCTTACTTAATTTTTGAAAAATTCGCATGAACTTATAAACCACATTGTTCATCATTTCCGGCTCTAAACGTTGAACTTGAATAAATTTCCATTTAAGCCAATGAAAATCCCATTGTTTAACAATATTCCAGACCATTCTCAAATTGTCAATTTCAGACTCAAGCGCAATCAGCGTCTTATTCGGTTCTTTCGTGATGTTGAAAGATTTTAAAGATTGGATAAGCTCCTTTTCCTCATGTTTCAAAATTCGCATTTGCTTTTCAAATTCTTTCAGTTGAGACAGCGCCTTTTCACAACATCCTTGCTCCTGTTTAGTCTGAATAGAATCCACCTTCAACGCTGAAAATGGCCCTTCGTTTTCATACGAGTGCAACAGCTCATTCACACAATTTGTAAAGTTGCAATCTTGATCTAGGAATGCGGTTCGTAATTTGTCATACGACTTTTGAAGATTGTGATCCGCAGCAGTTAACGATTTCAGATAAGCTTTCCAATCTTTATTCAAATTTTCAGAGAGGAGCTTAATGTCAGGCTCAGGCTTGAAATTAAACTTTCTCAGCATCTCAAACTGTTCTTGAATTGCAGGAAAAGTGAAAATCTTCTGTCTTGCTTCTGCCTTCAAATTCTGAATGAATTTAAAAGCTTCTGTTTGCTCACTTATTGTTGTCGGATCTTGAGAAAATCTTCTGGTATTATTTTCCATATATTCATATAAGCCTTTTAATGTACTTTTGGGCTTGTCGTACAAACTGTTGGCTAAAAGATGGAACCATTTCTCACTTTCTTGTGATACCCCATTTTTAAATGGGGTGCAATCCAACTGACAAAATTGGACGTTGATCATGCTCTCACTGCCATGAACTACTTTGGATAATTCCAAATATTTTGCGAGATCTTTTTCATAAGCTACTACAGTTGGATTCTTCATTCCATAGCTTTTTACAAACTCTTCTTTGTTTAACTCCCAAACGTCTCTGTAAGGAATCCACCTTTCCATATAGAGATTTAGCTCACTGAAGCATTTCTCTATTGTGAATTTCATCACGTCTTGTATTGCAACTGATTCAGGGTCGTTTAGCAAAGCAGAGGTAAATGAAGCTGGCAAACTGACAGCAGGCTTTGAATCAGACGTGAACGTCCCGTAAAACTGGCTTACTCTGGGTAAAGGCTCGAAAGCCATTGCGATATTTTTATGTACGCCCAAAACCATTTCCGCTAGCTCTTTCAGTTCTGGATTAAATGCAATTTTACCAATTGGTTGATCCAAATCTAACTTCAGCGCCAGTTTGAACATGGGCTTCTCCGCGGAACAGATCGCGGTGGCGAGTTCTTCTAAAGAGTTTCTCAAACAGATGCAAAGAGCTTCTTCCACACATTCATCAATCATTTTCACATATTTTCCCCATTGAATTTTAACAGCTGGGCCATCATCCCTAAATATTTGGAACGCCACCTGAAGAACTTTAGAAATGCTCTTGTAGTCCTTCGTAATTTGCTTCAGTTCTTGCAAAATCTTTTCATTTTGTCGAGCTTGAAAGGAGACTCCGTCATAAACTGTCTTTTCTTCAATTTCAATCATTTTCTGTTTGCTGATTCCAAAAGCGATGTTGGCAATCCTAAAATTTGCATTGCGGTACAGTGATATACTTCCCCTGATATGACTTGCAAGTTTTAAAAACTCTTCAACAAACACGTGGTCAAATGCAGTTATGATGGTTGGATCCGGTGCCCAGGTATATTCTGATAAGCACGGATAAATCTTCTTCTCTAGGGGAAGCAGTCTCTCGTGAAATAACAGTTTTTCATCTCGTGACAAACTGGAAACAATTTTATTATAATGTTTCTCAATGGCTGAAACGTTAGTGCGAAGCGTGTGGAGTCGCTCTCTCAGTGGATAAATGCTGAGGAGTAAAACCAAAGGAACTGAGCGCCCAACTCGCTGCCACATTTCAGCCTCAGCCAGATTGTAGAATACTTTGCGGTCAAAGTTCATCTCCACAATTCCCTTTTTATCTCTTCCTTGTCGGATTAAAAGTGGAATTTTCAATTTTGAGAGGTAATCCTTTGACTCCAGCTCTTTTGTTGCCCACTCTTCGTAAGTTTTCTTGGAAAAGATGGACATGGAATCAGAAAGAGATTTCCCTTCTTGTTTTACAACATCCAAAAATTTCGATTTGGGTAGCCAACTTTCCGCTTTCTTTAACACGCTCAAACTGAAGTCTAAACGTTTTTTCATGTAGGCTGCCCAAGCTCCTCGTCCAGCCATTTGGGAATATGTCATTGGCAAAGGAACAACCTTCCGCTCGAAAAGCTTTCGCAGTCGCAGCACTTCCGCTTCAAAGTATTCCAAGAGCCGAATAGTCAGCTTGTCAATTTGCCTGGTGATTATTTCCCTTGCATAAAATTTAAAAAAGAGTTGGAGAAGTTCTAGCTTTTGTTGCAAATTTGGCATGTGGTCAAATGTGTCCTCCAACAGGTTTTGAATGGTCATTTCGATATTGAGCACAGTTTCCCTGAACGTTTGCATGTGAACGTGCCATTCTATACTTTTTACGTCTAGGCAGAGGTGTGATACTTTTGATAGGTCTTCCAGTTTAGAATTTAATGTTGATTCGATAGACATCATAACTTTTGTTATGTAAAATCCCTTGGTTGCCGGATATAATGGGAGAGGTTCCGCTTCCCCAGTGTCGTCCACTTTTCGGCTGTAGAGTTTTTGTGTCTCACAGATTTCCAGCAAGTCTTGGAGTCGCTGTATCATTGAGTCAACGTGGGTGAAAATTTGGTCGTAGTTAAATATCCATTTTTGTTTTGGACATTTTGCAAGATGCATGGCTTCCGTTGAGGAATATTTGTCTTTCCACCAATTTAAACATTTTAAACAGTTTCTGATCATTTGTGAAGTTGCTACCACTTTCCCTTCAAGCACGTGGCTGATTTTAACACGTTTTCGACATTGAACTATGATGGCATTACTAAATTTTCTCAAGAGTCCATTCAGTCTCCGTTCAGAGTTGTAGTACGATGCATTCTTCCACACTATCAAAGTTAGCCACATGAATCTTTGAATTTCACCTGGGATCTCTCTCAGCCTTAAACGAGGGAGACGATCGCAAAGGGGAACGAATGGTTGGAGATAATGAGCATTAGATGATGCTTCCTTCCATGACTCAATAATTTGTTTTGAAATGTTTTGCAACTCTTGAATATATGGAGAACGGGACTGTGCAAGAATACGAATGGTTTTCTTCACAGCACTACTTGTAACTTGGTTTAAAACTGCTTCCAGATTTTCACCTGTAAGAGATTAAACCAAAAACAATTCCATAATTCGCATGCAAATGAAACATACCAGACATAATGCTTTTTTAAATCAAAACTACTTCGTTGTTTCCAAAACCGAACTTCATCCAGTGGGCCAGGCCAACCTTCCGTGTCGTTGAGCTCCTTTAGAATCAACACTTGCTTCAGGTTTGCCAACCAGTATACAACGGTTTCTAATTGGGGCATTGTGAGAAAGGTATAAAACTTACAAGTGTTTCAGTGTAATTGGATTGTGCGTACTCTTCGTTTACCTTCTAGACGAACGCAAAAATCTTTGTCTTTTGAAAGCTCCTTATCCGATCTTTCATCATGGTAATAAGACTCTTGAGGCACGAACAGAAGCAATTGGCCACTCTCCATTGCATGCGTTGTGGTACGGGATGAGCATGATATTGTGTTGAGATCTGTTAACACTTCATCCTTAACTCCTACAATCCAAAATATTATTAGCGAGTTTTTCTGAGAATTGCATTTCTGCAGTTGAAAATATTACGCACCATCAGGAAGGAATTCTTTTTCCAAAAATAAAGGAGTCCACAAATGCACCAATAGGGAATTTAAAGCTGATGTGTGAGAAGCCGGAACATTTCCACAAACAACTATCTCATCATAATTGAAACCGTCTAGTTTCACAGGGCTCGCTTTCACAAAGTAGTAAAATTCGCCCTTGTAATCAGGGATAAGTTGGTTGAACGTTATGAAACTAGTGCCATTAATTGGTTTGCAAATGCTGAGCAATCGATTAAGCACTTGGCTTGTTGTGAAAGGTGTTGAATTAGTTGAATTTTTTTTCTTTTCATTTTTGCTTGTTGGTTTGGTTTGGGAATCAAGGCAGATTGCAATAACTAGAGCAGACTTGGCTCTTCTAATGAAGTGGTACAAAGGAGCTAAGGTCCATTTAGTCCAGAGCGGACTGTCAGGTGGAATATATGGGATCATATTTTGCATCTTTACCACCTGAAAAATACGAAAATTCTAAAAATACAACTATAGTATGTGAGATTTATGATAAACTGAAAATTCGAACCAAGTCCTTTTCAGTTATCTCTTTTGTCTTCTCCTTTTCCTCTGCTGGTATGGCTCTACTTCCTTTCTTATGACGACTTCCAGCATCGTCCCACTCGGTACTTTCTTCTGTTGTCGCAGCTGGAGTCCTTGAGCTTGCCCGTTTCTTTCTCTTCCGTCGTTTACGACGGGCTTCAATATTACTGGCATCTGAGTCGCTGTCCGGTTCTGCGTAGGAATCTCGGCGACGACGAAGTCTTGATTTGCTTTTCTTTTGTTGACGATGTTCATTTGAGCCAGCACCATCACCTAAATTTGTGGCGTCGGAACCTTCGTCTGATAACCTCCTTGATTTTGACCTTTTCTTTTTCATTTTGTGTCAGAATTTGACGTTGTCTCCTCACATCAAAAAGACTGATAGAAAAATTCATGTACACATATAAAGCCATAATATGGAAGTAGTGGAAGGCTTCCACTGGAAGCATTGTTTGATCATTCAGAGAAATTTGTTTGGATGGAATGTCCAGATGGGCACGCACTACAGTCGCCTTCAGAACACAAAGCTTGATCAATGTCAATACTATCACCCCGTAAGTCTATATTTTACCTACGTACAATGTAATAGAATTATAATCCACACAAATGCATTACCAACCTTAAAATTATACTAATAATTAAACCAACGTGGTTTGTTGATATTTCAATACACATATTATTTCATTTTATCGCATGTCGCATCTTATACAGGTCACCTTTTTAGTAAGCATCTGACGATGAATTAAAATAAGGCTCATCTTAAAATCCATACTATTATTTCATCAAACTTCATTGCCCTTTTTTGACAGGTTTCTTTTTCTAAACGCGCAAGTTTTTTATGTCTTTGTATGTGTTAAATTTACAATACCATGAACTAAAACCTCATACCTTTTTCAATAGTTTTCCTTTAACCTTGGCCACACGTGAAACTCCAGTTTTGCTACTCAACCTGTCTCAATGATTTTTATCACTATCCTGCTTCTTTAATACAAGTCATGTGTCTTACTATGTCTCTACAAGGAAAAAAGTCCATCTGGAAGCAAAGCAACATTGCATGGTTGTATTTTTTTCGTCCATGGTATCAAAATTCAAGGTCTTTTTAATATAAAGTGCTGATGACAAGTTTGCTTTAGATTCACTGAAAGCTTGGGCTTCTTGTTTGCTCATCAGATTATGCAATGCATCATGAAATTGGCAAAATGAAACTCGGCTCGACTTCAATTAAGATTTGTTTGTTGAAGTCTAATCACGACTCCTGTACAGAGCTCAAGTATGAGGGCTCAAAAAGTGTGCTTTTGTTTTAGTTTACTTCTCAGCGTTTTCTCAGGGATTTCAGTATCTGGAAGTAATATCCTGTTCTTCCATGCTGTAGCAACGGCATCTCACAAAATTGCGATATGGCCCCTTGCGGAAAGGCTGGCGGACGCTGGGCATAACGTAACTTACATTTTTCCAGTGAACAAGAAGATGGGTTCTCACCCAAAAATTGAAGAGTTGACACCAAGTAAAATGGTGAAGTTGATGTCAGATTTTGTATCCGATTTTGACATAAATATTAGGTTAAACGACAAAGTGGATGAATGGACAGCCACTGCTTTCTCACGCTCAATTGAGTTCTGTGAAGCCTTTTATGACAGTCCTGAAATTCAAGAGTGGTTAGCTCGACCAGGTCTGGACTATGATCTTATGATTCTTGACACGTTATCCGAATGTGGGTATGGACTTGTTTACAAATTTAAAGCAAAACACATAACATTCGTGCCAGTGTCAATGACACCTTTCCTTAGTGATGGGATTGGAATAGTACCAGAAAGCTCTAGTATTCCGGACGTTACACAAAAATTTAAGCCATCTGAAACTAGTTTCATGAACAGAGTTAGAAACACGTTAATGGTACTTTTGTGGAGGTACGGCTATCTAGATTTTTCGAGTAATGTTCTACCAGTAATTGAGTCAAAGTTGAACCTAACTGACTTTCCACCCATTGAGGAATTTGAGAGGAATACTAGTCTCGTTTTAGTAAACCATCACTTTATCGAGGATTATCCCCGGTCGTTTCCCCCAATGGTTGTACCGATCTCTGGGTTGTTGTGCAATGAAAATAGTAAGCCAACTCCTCTTCCTAAGGTATTTACAGTTAATTCTATAACCAGGTTGTGATTAGTTAAATTATCTGTTTAGAACGTTTTATTTTGTTTTGAAATTCTAGAAAATTGGAAGCTTTATCGAAGATAGCGAAGGATTTATATACATTAGCTTTGGAAGCGCAGTAGTAGCATCTTCAATGCCTGACTCTTTAAGAGAAGAGTTTTTTGGAGCTTTTAGATCATTACCTAAGCTAAAATTCCTTTGGAGATGGACTGGAAGTATCCCCAAGAATGCCCCTGAAAATGTTATGCTTCTTCCTTGGTTTCCTCAGAAAGACATTTTGGGTATGCTATTTTATATAGATATCGTTTATGGCACCAAATGCAAGTAACCCTATCATTATTTTATTCATTTATTCTTTTCAGCTCATCCAAAAATCAAAGGATTTGTGACTCAAGGTGGTCGTCCAAGCTCACAAGAAGCATTATGTTTTGCTGTCCCACTCATTGCAATACCGATATTTGGTAAGAAACTATAATGCACATTGAAAATTGAAATATCTAAGCTTGAAACTTGTATGCTTTCTACGAATTTCTGTAGGAGACCAAGATTACAACGCTAATAGGTTGGAATCCATTGGCGCAGCTATTAAACTTGACATTACAAACATGTCATCCACACTTCTTAAGGACAGTATTCAAGAACTAATTCAAAATCCACAGTGAGTAAACCGTAATCATGTCCAATGATGAAAAGTGGGAATGTTCGCTATAAGAGCAGAATGGTTGAATTATCGAATATGTTCAAGGACCGTCCTGTGAATCCTTTAGAAAATGCATTGTACTGGATAGAATACGTTTTACGTTATGATACATCACTACTCAAACCATTGGGGATGGATCAGACATGGTACCAACGAAGATTGTTGGACGTTTACGCTTTTGTCTTGGTTGTTCTTTTAACTGTCACTGCAGCTTTGTTATGTGTTACAATTTTAGCTCTAAAATATACTCATCGACTTCTCTGTTCGAAAGTAGAAAAAATAAAGAATGAATGAGTTACCTTTTGAAATCTTAGGTGTATTACGACGAAGTTTCAATCACCCATACTGAACACATGAAAATGCGACCTTATTGGGAAACAAACACAAGTATTGATTGTATATTATGCAACAAAGAAATTGGACATTTTTTATCATCACATAGTACGCCATCATAATATGCATGTGACATTTGCAAAGTTTTATACATTATATAAAAATTTATTTTATACTCCAACTGGCAATAATTGTGTTAACGCCATTAGGGCAATTTGTTTCGAAAATTTGCAATTGATCTTCGCATTTATTAAATAAAGCAAATAACACTTAGCGGCACTTAAGCAACACAGGACACTATTTACTGGCTCTAGCTGCGGATGATAAGAGATCATGTTATCATTAAGTCTAAAGTGATTGAAGTGTCCATTTTCAATGCTGCTTTTGATCATATACCCCCAAAGCAGAACCGGGCCGATTGCTGATAAAGCTTAGAACTAGGCATATATTCCTCACAAACAAAAACACATTCTCGTGTTCTGTAAATCGTAAACAGTAAGATTTTGTTGGGTGCAACAATGTTGCAAATGTGCATTGAAAATGCATTATTTCAATGTCAATTATGTGTGTCCACATTGGTTTCCAAAAGGACTTAACTAATCGTAAGTCAGAAGGCCTCTTGCAAGGGTTAGCTTGCAATTTTTACATTAAAAATGGAAGCCACTGTTGATGTTCAAGAGTCATCGAATAAATCACAGACTCAGGCAACTGCAGTAAGTGATTTTGGAGCTACATTTATCCTTTGAAATACAAAATTGAGTTGAACATTTTTAAATTTATGCTAATTTGCAATTTTAGAAGGAAACTAAAGAAGAATCGAACAAAGATCAACAGAATTGTGCTGTTTGTTCGAGCATTGCAACAAAATGTTGCACTGGATGCCGCGAGATCCATTACTGTAGTCAAGAACATCAAAAGCAAGACTGGAAAGTTCACAAAAAGCAATGCTCTCCATTTATTTTAAAAACTTCTCCAGAATTTGGACGCCACTTTGTAGCAGCGAGGAAGTTGAAAGGAACAACCTTGATTTTGGAAGAGTTACCCGTGTTTTGTGCGCCTCGTGGAATGATTGATGATTTTGAAACTCCTCTTTGCCTAAGCTGCTGCATTGTAATGAATGTAGAATCTGAGGGAGCTCGAAAA
The DNA here is from genome assembly GCA_001718145.1 of Orchesella cincta. Lineage (NCBI taxonomy): Eukaryota > Metazoa > Arthropoda > Collembola > Entomobryomorpha > Orchesellidae > Orchesella > Orchesella cincta. The sequence goes on along the minus strand of LJIJ01000298.1, from coordinate 30,273 downwards.
TGCTCAAAATGTGGGTGGCCAGTTTGTTCCTTGACGTGTGAAAAGGTAAGATTAACAATCAAATACTTCCTACTTAAAATGTCATTTTTAGCTAATTTATTTGCACTGATTATTTTTGCAGAATGATTATCACAGCAAAAATGAATGCGAGCTTTTTTCTAAATCAAAATTGTCCTTTTACCCAACCGGATATTCAGTATACGAAGTTTACAAAGTGGTTGAAATTATTCGTGGACTATTAATTAAAGAAAAGCAGCCTGAAACCTGGAAGAAAATATTGGATCTTCAATATCAAACTGAATTAGGATCCAAGACTATATTTGACGATTTGAAGTCAGTCAGAGAGGCCTTCAAATTAGAGGATCTAGGGACGGACGATGAATGGCATCGTATTTTGGGGATTATGAATGTGAATAATTTTACAATGGCAGGTCAAAGAGCAACTACTAGCATATCGTGAGTAATTCCTAATTCCTTGTCAAAATTCCATATTACTTGGTGTTTTTAAATGACGTGTGGTTTTGATTTATTTAAAGGTATGAAGCTTTTCTATATTTGAAGACGAGCATGTTTGCCCATTCCTGTGCACCAAACTGCTGGTGGTGTGTAACCATATTTCCGGAGTTTAAAATAACCGTTTACGCTGCGGAGGATATTGAGAAAGGAGAAATTATTACTGTGCCATATACATATCTGTACAGTTCCTTTGGTACGCATATGCGCATGGAACTATTGAAAGGGAATGGGGATTACATTTGTAAATGTAGGCGTTGTGTTACAAAGACTGAGTTAGGATCTTATACTTCTGCACTGAAGTGTTTAAATTGTGAGTCTGGCTTTTTGCTACCTGAAAATCCCACGGATTCGAATTCAGAGTGGAAATGTGGAGAGGAAAAGTGTGAAACTGTGTTAGAAAGCAAGCTATTCGATGTTAGGATCGAAGATCTTATTACGAAATTAGAAGAATGTGACACGGTTCCTGCGCTTGAAAAATATATAGAAGACAATAAAGGAGTGACCCTTCACGCGAACCACTGGCTAATTACCGAAGCAATGGATACAATTTGTAAAGGTGAACCTCGTAACACTAGCAGTGCGGTGGAAGCTTTAGCAGAGAAAGATAAGCTGATACAGTATTGTGAACATATACTCAAAGTGAAGAACATTGTAGCTCCAGGAATTTCCTTGGAAAGAGGTAAGCACTTTTCAAATACTGTGCGAAAGTACTCTTTTAAAAATGACAGTTACGGAGTATCAGATATCTAATTTTTCATTTTATTACAGCACGCTTAATAAATTTGCTGGCTCGACTTCGATACGAACGCCTGGATATACTCACCTCGAACAAGCTAGAAACTAACGATGAGAAAATTGAGGAAGAAGCGCATTTTATTTTAGTATTATATGACGAAGCATTAAAATTCTATATCAACGACAGAACACAAACTCCGACCAAAAAAATTGGTTTGAAGGCTTCTATTATTATGTCCGACATGGTGTATATTAAAACAAAATACGTACCTAGTGATGACACGTCTTCAGAAAAAGGAAATCCGGACGAAAAAAATAAGTGAAAAATTTTTTTTTTAAATGCCTAGAACAAGACATTGCCATAATATTTTTTACTGCTTTCGTTGAAACTTTGATTAGTAGGTTGGACAACGACATATTTTACAGAATCTCGTTTTACCCAAGTACCTTTTTATCTTTTACAACTTGTTATATTGTGCTATATTTATACTTTTTATTATTAAAACATTTACCGTGAATACAGAATGTTATAATGTATGTATAAGATTATTAGTGTTTCGTCTCCTTCTCTCGAGTTTTTTTGGACGGGAGCGGTTCCATTTTGCAATATTTTTATGAAAGTCGAGGAAGGTATTTCAGATTATGATAATGTCACATAGGTACGTGCATGTACTATAAGGATACAAGCTGCCGTGTCAGTTGTATGTGTACAATCGTTTAATCTTGTTTATAGCATCATCATCATTGTCGTCGTCCGTGTACAAAATGGAGTTCGTTAAAATGAAAGCGACCTACGGAAGAGCGTGAAAGCAGAGTGAGTAAACTCGCTTTCATTTCAATCCTATTTTCTGACTAGTAATAATAGTAATAATCATAATACAGCTTCTGATATTGACAAGGCGGAAGGGAAACGCAAACGGTCTATAAAATGCCTTCAGTGCATGCATCCATCCGATCCGACTGACACGCAACCTAGAAATTAGGTGTCCATTTAAGAATAGAATCTATGATAAAAGCAGAGCTGAATTATACCTATATGTGTGTTGTGATGTGATTCAGTAACATACAATTTCTATCTCTCTCCATCGTACGTGTCCATTCCTTCTCCTTGCTAGCCGACAAAAGCTTTCAACCATGGCGTGGAAAATTAAATGGTATCCATTTTTTAAACCATCACACCAAGACGAAGAACTTTGGGAATATTATGAATATTATATTATAGGGTGGTGCAGGTCTCATCATCTCCCGTACGTGCATATTAGATATGATAACGGGTGAAAGCAAACTATGTCATGTCAGGTGTCCATTTGACATCCATATATAAATACAAGACGGACAAAGGCTCATCTTTTCATTTTATTTTTTGGGAGCAAAGAGAGGTTGTGTCTTCGTTTTCTTGTGGAGTAGTCAGAAATTTTGCTCAAAATTTTGTACGTTTTTGAAAATTTAAAAATATTTGAGCATATTAGAAATCTGCCTTTAAAATGGATCAGTTTCTAATTCAAGTCCAAGATGTCACTGAGAAGCCCAGCAAAACTAAGCAGCATCAACAAGGGAAAAAGAGACAAAGGAGGAAACCATGCCTTGTGGCTCCCCGAGACTTTTCATCTTTTTTCACCGAAGGTTCAATGTTCTTCCGGGTTGGTGACATGGAGAAAGCACTGGGTTGCTTTAATAAGGTTCGCTCATTTTTTCTGTTCATTTCATAATGAAACTGACATTATTACAAGTGATAGTGGTTAAGCTCCAACTTTTCCCATTTAATGAACTTTTTCCTGTGCTATAGCAGTGTTTTCTGTATGAATACGATAACATTCTGTGTTTCACTAGCATGCATTTCCCTAAAAATCTTTTTGTTAGCCTCATTTTGTGTATAGTGTAGATATAACCAAGGAATACAATAAAAACGCTAAGAGAGGTGACACACTGGTTTGCTCTTTTGTGCTACAAATTTGATAAATAGTACTTTCGATGGACTTCTTTCAGAAAAGGTAGCCCCAATTTCTTTCGGCTCCTATTTCTACGGTTCATGAATGCACTCAATCCCCTGTGAAGTTAGCTTGTTTCTCTCCAATTTCCCCAAGAGTTGGACTATGGGTACCTTGAGCACCTGTACTAGCGATTCGTTTTGTTTTTTTGAGTTTTTGCTAGCTTATTTCTGTACCTGTTCAGTTACCGATTATATGGCTACCTTTGGTATATCGCATTTTTAGATTTTATACTATTACATTCATTAAACCCAGTTGATGTTTGCAAATTGTCCACACACAGCTTCAAATAAGAATTTCTTAAGAGCAACATTCACAACGATCGTCCGACGCAAACTACATTTGTGCACTGCTGAGAAGAAAGCTTGGATTCATACAGCGATTCTGCTCCTTGAACAGCCTGACACGAACTGTTTGCTTTCACTCAGCTCCCCAGCAACATCGTCCTTGTTCTGCTGAACTGCAAAAGTTAACTCCAACTTCTTTTTGTTGTTTACTCGCGTATGCAGCAGAGACACAGTTTTTCTCGTCATGCTTTCTGGCAGTTGTAAAATCACAGGACTACCTTGCACCTCACCGCTATTCAGGGCAAGACACAACGTTTCATTTGATGCATCCCCACCTCAGTCAGACTTCATGTCATGTCAGCAGTTGATCGTATATGATATGGGCATCATATCAATATCTGAGGAGTTCCCTATCGGAATATGATTTATATTATAAATGTATCTAAAACTATTCTTCCATTCTACTGTATCTCAATGGACTTATTATATGTCAAGTTTGTGTATACAAAATGGCATGCAGACGGTTTTTATTGATATAATCATAATTATTATGGTAGATAATAGAATGTTAGTAGGAGCAATACATGAAGGTACTTTCACTTAATTAGCTATCCTTTCAGTATAATACTGATTTGAATGGCTTGGGTGTACATCCTCCCTAATTTTTATTTGCGATTTTTTCCGAGACGTCCCGTTGTTAAATACGTAGGTATGCGTAGCTGGCATGTGGCATGGCGTAAAAAAAGTTTCCTCTGGTTCAGCGTAGGAGTCAGCATTTGTATATGAATCATATACAAAGACACTTGAAAAGAAATGATATTATTTATTCGATATACATCGAGCGTAAAGTGAAGATGTATTTTAGAAAAGAGTTGTGAAATAGTTTGTGAAGATTAAATTTCTTAAAGTCAGAATACTTGTGATTTGCAAAACGAAATTATAACACCATATAGACTCCCAAGGACGTGATTAATGTGAGAATATAATATAATAAGCGTGAAAAGAAGACATTTGATTTTCTTGTGTCACTTCATGTGATTTCTTTTTCTTTCTGAAATAATAACTTCACAGGCGGCTTTCACTTTCTCACAATTGTTTTCTCCGAGGACATATAATATTTATATGGGAAAAGACAGTGTGAAAAGCGGCGTGTGCTCATATAAAAATTGTTCCTCATAAAGCTCCATATTTTCTGGAATGTCAGTCAGCAACATATTAAAAATGGGTACAATACCATTTACAAAATCGTCACCCGTTAGCCTATTTCCTACTGGAGGAGGAGGTGGTGGTGTTCCAATGCTGATAATGACGACAGACACGACAACCACTAAATTATCTCAAGTTTGTTTGAAGGGAAAGTTGGATTTAAGCATGTGGCGAGGTGTTGGTGACGACGACGATGAAGATTATGATATGGAGAGCTCTACAGATGCGGCTTTGAGTCAAGTAGGTACAGCAGCACCATCATCATCACCTCAACCACCACCATCTCCACTTTTAGTTCCACTTCTTGCCATAAAACCCCCTTCAACTGATGGCGATGGGACGAGTAACAATGAGGGTAATAATAATGCGACAACTCATAAAAGAACACTTTCTCCATCATCAGTAGCTCCTACCTATTCATTATCGTCATCCTCACCGTTGCCTCCAAAGCTAATAGTTTCAGAAGTAGGAGAGCATGCTGACAGGAGTAATAACAGACAGGCTAATAATTTATGCCATGATGATGACGGGAATGAGTATGCTGGTGGAGTGGGAACAGCTAATAATAAAAAGTTATTGGGAGCAACACAAGGAGTTGGGTTGAGCTCACAAAGAGAAAGTCAACAAAGTGGATTGCGACAGCAAAGTGTGGGAAAAGGCGTCAGACCACAACACCACCATCAACACTCTTATAACAAAGTGAGAGGAGAAGAACAGCTACCACCGCAGATACCATCCTTCCTCAGTCGTGGACTTGATGACAGCTCTCAATTATTGAAACCGGACTCACAGTCACAAAGTGGCAGGCAAAGGGTGAAATCCGCTGCGAGAAAGGTGGAATTTACAGGTGATGTTGTTTTAAGACGGGGAATTATGCAAGGGGAACAAGAAAAAGAAACTCAAGCTGCAAATGGAGCTGGCTCTACAGCCGCTACAGTTGCTCCTACTTCTACTGCGGCTCCAGCTGGAGAAAAGAAGCGAGGCGAAAGTGCAAAAGGTTAGAAAATTAATTACAAAAATATTCCAGTTTGAAATCTTTCTAATTTATTTTGGTTTTTTCCAGATGAATTTGCAACAAGATCTCGTAGTAGCTCGGCAGCAAGAAGGCCGTCATCTAATAAAACCAAAACGGCAGATATTTTACAAGAAATCCGTAAAATGTCATTGGCGTCTCAAGATGCCCTGGAAGAGAAAAAGAAAGCTGCTGCTGAAGCAGCATCCTCCTCCGGTCAAGGAGGAGGAGGTAGAAAATTTGGAAGAAAATCTCGTCACAAGCGAAGAAGAGAAGAAGAATACACAGACAAAGATCGTGCGGCAGCCGTCACACTTGGCTCTAAAGATATCAAACAGTCATTAAAAGCAAAAAAGAAACGAGATCGGAAAATGCGATTATCAATCAGTTTCATGAGTGGGGAAGACTACGTGATTGGGGCTCTACTTGGCGAGGCAACTTATCAAATGAAAGTTAAAAAGCAGCCAGAAGCTGCTCTTGCTACGTTAAATAAGGTTTTTATTTCTTCTGAAGCGAATCTATTTTTGAAACAAAAACCGTGTCAGGAAAAATTGCGAAAAATCGATTCAGAAAAATAAATGTGTCAGAATATACAAACTGCAATTTCCTTCGTTTTTTACGAAATTATCTGCACGCAAACAGCAAACTAATTCTTATGGGAAAAGTAGAGCAATTAGAAGTGATAAATGTATGTATATACTTAACTAAATTGAGCTTATGTATTTTTTTTTCAATGCAGGCATTAGAAATTCAACCAAAGCACAAGGGTGCGTTGGTGGCTCGAAGTCAGTGTTACCTCAAACTAGGGAATGCAGAGTCAGCATTAAAGGACGCTGAAATGGCGTGGGATCCAAATGAAAGTGAAACATACATCCAAGGCCTGTACCAGTACGCTGAAGCACTTTTCCAGTTGGGTGAGTTTGAGAAAGCTTTGATTGCCTTTCACCGAGGTCATCGCATAAGGAAGGATATGGACGGCTTTCGGATCGGCATCAATAAATCACAAGAGGCCATTTCAAGAGCAATTGGAGGTAATTTTACATAATGGTTAACAAATATATAAAAAATTATTTCTCTTGAATAAATAACATGACTTACTCTGCTACCAGACAAATCAGCTACGGCAATCCCAAACTTGGACACTGTTCTTCCCCTAATTCAAGAGTTGGAAAATACTAAAGCCCGATTGGGACCGGACTGCAAGGAAGAAGCGGTGTTGAGAAATATAGCCAAGTACAAACTTGGAGAAAAGCATTTGAGTGATGGGAAAGTTAAATCGAAGCTGATTACGAGAGAGTTGATGGGCCAATTGTACTTGGATAAATCGTACCTTAAAAAGTTTGTTAATAGACCTGGTAATAATCATCGTGATTTATTGCATGCTTGCTTTCTCAATTACGTAACAAACATATGCAACTTTTATTTTAATCATTGTCATCACAAAAGAATAGCATACATGCAGAATATGAGAGAAAAGTGTGTGGCAATAAATTCTGGTTTGACTTTGCATGAGAAGAGGTAATAAATCAACAAGGGCTGGCAAAAGGCTTGCGTGAGGAAGCGTGTGAAGCTCTGAAATATCTTGAGAGTCGAGAAATGTTTTGGAGACAGCAGAACCCGTTGTTTTCACAATGATGCTCAAAGCTCATGCACATGATGTCGCAGTTAGAAAGGTGAAAATTAGTTGATTTTAATACACAAAAAACCCGGTTTTAATTGTGAAATCATCTAATTATCTAGCTTTGGAATGTGTAGGAATCTGTGAGTACAGAGCCAAGTGTAGCGAAATTTCTACAACGACGTAGCTCAGTTCTGACAGGGGTATCAATGGGGTCTCCGCCACCGCAAGATCAACAAAATACTTTTGACGAATCCAAGGCTCGTTTAAGACGGCGATCTTCTAGCTCCGACCCTCAACTTAATTTTCATGGATCAATAGACAAAGGGAAAGGATCTATAGATATGCCGGATAAAAAGAGGAATGGGAAAGTGAAACCAAGTCTGATGAAGGTTTCCTCTCGAGAAAAATAATGGGGAGAAACGAGATACGCACTATATCAATGAATGCTTATCTGGAAACTAAATAAATTCATGCATTTTGAGAGCAATGTCAAGAAGAGAGAAATGTTTATTTCTTACAATTTACAAGTGACAAATACAGTACTTTATTTGCCAAGTATGAAATACAAGCTCAGCATCACAATGTGAGCGAATAATGTTTCTTTCACAAATGAGCTGGAAGCCGCGCTCTCAGTGGAAGACACAGGAGTGCTGCCAGTACCTGTTTCACCATCCGTTTCACCAGTACCTCTGGGTGTTGTTGGGGTGGTGGACGTAGGTTCTGTGGTGGTCATTACTACTAGATTCATGCTGACTTGATTCACTACGATCTTATCATCTGGGCCCGCAACCAGGTCGATATTAACAATCTAAATGATAAATGAATAGATTGTACAAATACACCGAATGAATTTTGGAAGCAAATTTATCCAAATTAATTTTGACTCTACTTACGTAATGCATGGCTGGCGTTTTTAAAAGCGAAACATCCGTTTCACTCCATTCATTTTTGTCCATCAATAAGCTATGAATCGGCTGACAATTTTCGCAATCCAACTCAGAATCAACATACCTCATATCTTGTAAACTAATCTCAATGGAAGGGTTTCCTTGAGCATACGTTTTAAGCTGCATTGTAGATGGGACATTGGGTACAACGGTGGAGTTGCTCACATAGCGAATTCTGCAACTTCCTCCTGAACATGGAGTCCAAAAGCCAACATCGCCAAAGTCTGCAGGGATTGCCGACGTTGGATTTATAGCACAGTCTTTACCAAATGGAGATAAATTAGTGTAGCTGTCTGCGTAGTGGCAGTTTGTTTCCCAAATATTAAAGTAGTCTCTGTCAGTGTTCAAGGTCACGAGTTCATCTTGAATGGGATCTTCAGTAGAGGTAGGTGGTGTAGTTGTTGGAGCAGGCACGTCTTCTCCAAGATCCACAATGATGCTGTCTAGAAGGAGGCGATCTTTATGGGTGCCACCAGTGTTTCTCAAGTAAAAGGTAAGAGCCTTTGGAGCATAATAATTTAACCAATTAAATTCTTTTCTGATCACCCTTTGTTGTACAGTAAGTTACAAGTATCATACTTTAGCATCTGTTTGAGATGCCATATCGATCGGGACTACACGCCATCCTTCTCCAGTTGCACTTGTAATTGGAGGCACCACCGGTTGTTCGTCCCATTGGGCCTCAAGAGGACTTTTTCTGCCTTTCACTTCAATTATTGAACTGGTACCTTTAATGTATATTTGTAACGTTAAACTTTTTGGATTTTCGAACGCCGGACCTCCATAGTACTTGATTTCGCAACTTTCGGCTGTGCCAGGTGTCCAAAACCCTTTTTTCCCTGCACCACCTTCTCCTTCTTCCGGGGTCAAGGTCACGGGATAGCCAAAGACCCAAAAGTCCTTGTAGTCATCATTGTATACACAGGAAATATCTAGCCATTCTTTGGATGCGTGAGAATGCAAGTCTAAAACAATGGATTCTGCATTGCCTAGTTCTAACCCAGAAGCTAGAAGGATTAGCAAAAATCCACTCCCTAAAAGCGTTAGTTTCACCATATTGAAAAAATGGAGTGGTTGAAAATCAGGTTTTACTTCCCAAACCTTGTTTTAACCAATGAAGCAGGGATTTAATATGGCGAATGGAAAAAATGCTGACTGTCACCTTGATCATAATCATCATGTTCTACCGATATCATCAATCAATTGATTTATCAAAGTTTGTTACTTCATGTTTTTGATATCGTGACCATGTCGCGAACTAAATGATTAAATGACCAAAAACTTTTTTAACCATGTACATTCATAAGTACATCCATTCACCCTTTAACTATTTTTGCTTGAAATATGCTTATCAAGTGTTATCATGAAGTTATTGATGAGATTGAAAATATAAGTAATTTTGCAATAAATGTTCGTAAGGTTCTCATATATATATAAGCTTTGAGAGATTACTAGGTGAAATCAGTTAATGCTAATGATTGATGTCTTGCTGGCCAAAAGAACGTTCCCCATCTGTCATTTTATTGTCGATTCAGCTTTAACATGACTGCAAATTAATGCAAATAGGATCAGTTCTACTTACGTCATTCAATGTGATTTAGAAAGGACTAAGGAAGTAAAGAATTTGTGATCCGATTCAAATATATTCATGATCATCACGGAATAAAAAAGACAGACGAAATAAAATAATTCTTATACAATATAATTTCAATTGGAGGGATTAGTTATATAACTACTGATATGTAATAGACTAGTATTGTTAAGCTTATGAAATGCATTCAATACGCGAACGTGCATTTACACACTAAAATATATACAAATTTACATTTTGTCAATGCTACATAATTATGCTAATCAAATTTCGGTCTCATTCTTGGCAAATATTTAGAAAATTCCCCTTGATACTCTCCTGTGTATATAAGAGGTCGATCGCCTCTTGAGTTAAATGAAGACCTGTCACTTAACCTGTCTACCTCGTCATTCGGAATGTTGAGAGCAACTGAGCGGCTCACTGGATTAACGTTACCGTGAGTCGGATGTAGATTAGCACCTGCCATGTTAGAATTGGTAGGTGTTGGAGCTGCATAAACAGGATGTGGCGAAAGACCTTGGGCTGCTGCAGAGGTGTTAGGTTGAGAAATGGGGGGTGGTCCCATTCGCGAACTTTGTGGGTTCATGTCATTTTGGCGAGCGGTTCTTGCAGCCGGATTTACTTTGGACGTTGCACCACCTTTGCCACCTAGTCCTGCCAGTCGGTAGCCTCTAAAGCCAAAGTAAAATACGGTTCCAAGGAATGCTACGACACCTACTGAAATAGGGAGAATGATGTAGAGCAAAATATCTTGGAGGGATAAGCCGCCTCCTGTATCGGAGGCAGGGGTTGAAGATGTTGGTACTGTTGGAACTGTTGGAGGTGGTTGCGGTGGGGTGAGTGCCGTTGAAGAACTGGGTGTCAGAGGGGAAGTGGAAATTGAAGACGCTTCAGTTGTTTCACTTGAAAGACTTGTACTCGACGTGGGATTTGATGAAACTATTGGGTCTATGGTAGTTGTGCCCGTTGGCTCAGTTGTGCCGTTGGCGGCTCAGTTGTGCCGTTGGCGGCTCAGTTGTGCCCGTTGGTGGCTCAGTTGTGCCCGTTGGCGGCTCAGTTGTGCCCGTTGGTGCTCGTTGTGGCGTTGTGAGTTTCTGTTGAATCAGTTGGCGTCTCTGTTGAATCTGTTGGCGTCTCTGTTGAATCCGTTGTTGTCTCTGTTGAATCAGTTGTTGTGCATCAGTTGTCTGTTGAAATCAGTTGTTGTCTCTGTGAATCAGTTGTAATATCTGTTGTTGGAGCGTCAGTAGGATCGTCAGTTGTCGTCACCGGTGGCGGTTCAGTTATTTCTGGCTCTTCTGTAGTTGTAGTTTCCGTTGTTGGTTCTTCAGTAGTTGAACCGTCATCAGTTGTAGTTATGGGCGTTGTTGTCGGTGGGGTTTCTTCCGTGTCTGCTGTTTCCTCGGTTCCATCTGTTGTAACTTCAGTAGTAGCTTCCGTTGTACTAGTTGTAGTTTTACAGTCATCTCCTTCTAATCCATCATGTACAATTGTAATCTCCTCGAAGATAATGTAACCGCCTGGTACTAGCATTCCACTTATTTCTATCTATTCATCAAAATTTCGAGTTCTAAAATTATTATTTTGTTTTTGTTTTTTATATAGTAATAAGTACTATTATTTATCAATGAAACCACCTTATCCAACGGTACACGTAGCCGGCCCGTGAAATCGGACCATTGGTTTGCATTAGAAGGTCTAAGATAGCAGTATTCACTACTACTACTACTGTCACACGGGTAGAAATAAGCTGTAGCGAGCTCTCCATAATACTTTATGGAAAGGTCTACGTAATTCATATCACAAATGTCAGAAGTATCAAATACGTAGGTAAATTTAACGAATGATCCTGGACTGGGGTTAGTTTCGACCCACACACCGTCAACGGTTTCTGAATCCAGAGCTGCCAAATTATTTTTGAATTTTGAAGGTGTATCGTAATGTTTTGCAGTGGCATACCCTTCCCAACCAACGTCTTTAAACTCTTCCAAATTATTTGCCTTAATAGTTTCTACAAACAAGTTACTCTCAGCCAAGATTTCCATTACTAATGTCCCACTAAGCCCCAGAATCACACAGAAGCTTCGAAGGCTTATCAAACTGCTGCAAACTATTTTTCTTCTCGACATTTTGTCCAAGTATAAATGGCTGCTAAATTAATGATCTACTAATTGATGTTCTCCTGTTAAAAATTTATGATTTTTATGATTAAATAACTTGCTGACCCTGGCGCGGCACTGTATCATTCCCGTTCTGGATGAGAACTCGTTTTGATTCATGAATTGCATTTTGGGTCCTGTCATTCTCTTTCAAAGTACATACATTGGTATTTCAGTATTGGAATTCCAAACCTATTCATTAATCATTATAAACTTTGTTTAATAATGAATTGTGCATCTGGTGATCAGGCAAAGGGGCTTACACAGAAAATAATCATTTGATTTCTTCTAATCCTACCTTCCGATAAGAAGCTTAGAAATGAAAAATAACGTGAATGCCCGTGGATGGTTCATGGAAGATGAATCTACGTCAGCCAGCAGAAGGTGAAATGAAATAATATATCGATTATTGAATCAAAGTCGTGCTGGAAATGGAAGGAGGCGTAGGTGATTCCAAGTTAGAATCACTCGATCATGATCAATGTTTACATTTTCAACTGATCATCCTTGCGATAAATTTATGAAATGAAAACAAACAACAAATCCATGGCTAATCAGTTAGCATACCAAGAAAATGTGTGCATAAAAATATACGTTGGTATTTGCACGCGTATTTGTTATTCTATAACGCAAGTAAATGTATGTACTGATAATTAATCCCCTTTATAAATAAATTAATGATATACAACATCAATTAAATCATTGTATATTGTTATTCATTCGACGAGCTCATCCATTAAACCAACAAACATTTCGAAATTTGAAATGGCAATAAACTTAAAATGATTTATTGTTTTACTATCATCAACCTTTCTTGAATTTTTTAGTTGTAATTTACTACTATTACAGTAACTTATACGTGAATCATATTGTGAAAGAATTCACAGCAATCCAAATTACATAATTCCATATTAGGGTTCAATTTTTATGGTTGGTACAGGGGTACTGTTAGACTTTCGAAGAATGTCATAAACTGCATGACCTGCACGCTTCCACACTGGGATATTTCCCTTCTTTTCAAGTTGAAATTGGTCAAAATTGTTGCTTCCACGATTTTTCACCATTGTCTCATCAACGTACTCACATTTCCGAAAATCTGAAACGGATCCAAACGAGCTGACGCCCTTTAATTGACGATGTCTGGAACTACCCAAATTCTGACCCACTCCAATGAATTCTTGATCATCGAAGTAGTCTTTTGGAATCTCATTCTGAGGAAATTGCCTTTCCCAAAACCCGTCTCCTTCAAAGGCGCCGTTACTCGAGCCCAAATCGGCTTTGGAAACTCCACTTCCAGACAAACTTTGTGATCTTCGTCTTGAACCCCAAAATTCTGTCAAACTTGCTCTTGGTAAGTATATCTGCCTCCATCCATCTTCTCCATTATTTACTATCTCCTTTTTTGCTGCAGTTGATGCCTGTTTTGCTAAAACCTTGTCTTGTCTTCCAACACAAAATCGTCGAATTAAAGTGACCGTGATTTGAATTACAAGCAGGACGAGAATCACGATAACGCAAACCATCGTCAGATTGAGTACTAGCCAAGCAATAGCAAACTCCCACAGGATCGCCCCTGCAAGTTCAGCATACTGTGAATCTGGAGGTGGAAACCCAGTGGGATAAATTGCAAAGTCAGGTGTAGTAGATAGCGTTTTCTCCATTTTTAGATGTCCTCTGTTCGAAATGGAACTGAAATGACTGGTCAATTTTTCAGATTGCTTGCTGGTTTTCATCCACCAGGTGTGTGGCATGATAAAAAATATTAGAAACATCTGGCTTACATAAAGAATCTAATCTAATGCATTATGCATGTTTCCTAAATGTAAATAATTTTGTCGGTACTGTTGCGAAGGTCATTTGGGTAATTTTTTTTTACAAAAAAATCATTTAATGCATTAATAATCAGTTTTACAAAATATGAGAGTATTCATAATACATACATAATATACAAATTCAAATACCTCTCCTAACAAAATTTTCTAGTATAAATTTATTTTTAATTAAAAACTACTAACTTTGAAGCAAGTCACATTTCAGAATTTCCTACGAAATACTGGAGATGGCTTCAAAGCTCCAGCAACTGGTGGCGTCCTGGGTAAAACTCGGACAAATCTGCTGGGTCCTTCGTATACCATTGGTTGCTGTGTGGGTAGATGTGAATGCATTGGAGGTGGAGGTGGGGATGGTGAATCAAACCGAACATGATGTTGCTGAGCTTCAGGTGCATCCAGGTATTCTTCTGATAAATGCGCCTTTTCCTCAACAACTTGGTAGGGTGTGCTATTTCGTAAAACGGCTCTGGGTGGGGCAGTTGGTTGCTCTGCCACGGTTCCTTGACTAGGGTTATATTTATCCAAATATTGATAAGGTTGTGGCATGGGTCCGTTATCGTAACCATAATATTGACTAGTCTGGTCATCTGTTGCAGGGTAATATGGAGAGCTTGGAGCAGGTGAATTTGGTGACATTGGTTCTACCTCAATGTTGCGTGGGTATCCAAATGGGGGATTTTCATTTTGAGGTGGGTAGGGCTGTGGGTAGTGGTGTTTGGTACTGGAGTCCTGCATTTTGTGGTTGAAAATTGTCACCTCTGAAGTTTTTATTCGGTTTTGCATACAGTTCATCAATTTGGGCTTCTTCTTCATATGTTGGATTTTGAGCAGGTATAATTTCTCTCTGAGCTGGAGTGTCACGGAATGTGGATTTCGGAGGAATAATTTGCTCAGTGTCTGGCTTTTGTTCCTTCTGTTTCCCAGCGCAGAGGACTCGTAGTACAAGAATAAGGAAGGCCACAAATGCTATTATTCCAAGAAGTGAAAATAGAAATATGGCCCAAACGCTGTGAATAAAGCCGGATTTGTCTTCATCGTCTGATGCTGCTCGAGAGCAACTTCCATTTAAGCAAGCTTTACCTTCCTGAAGACAAATATTTTATAATATCAGTTTTTAAAAATGCATGTCTTTAAAGCCGTTTAAATAATTAAAATTCAGCCAAATATTGAACTACCTTTGAAAATGTGTTGGCTATATGTGCTGATGAGTCATTTAAAGCTTGAATCACCTCAAGTTGCACAACACAGAAGGAAATAAACAACAATAACCTAGCCGAGTACGAATGTAAACCCTCCATGTTGTGTCCTGATAGCACATGTATAGTTAAACGTCTAAAATAAATCTACTAACTGCATATTAGTTAGGGAAAATGCTGTTAAAATTTTAAATTATAGTGCAAAATTTAAGAGGAAAGTATTTGATGAATAACTTGTAACGTTGCAAATTTATCAACACAGGGGTATGTAAGTATATATTATACCAAACCGAATTCCATTCTACGCTTACGAAAATAATCAGCACTGCAGTACGGCACATTTTATCTACATCCTATTTCAAACAAGTGTTATCACCCCACCTTACCTTATCATTTTCTCTACTTCAGTAATGCACAAAAACATGTATACTTTCATATTGATGCTTATAAAAACCGTGACACATACACTGCAGTCTTACGATTTACGTAAACCAAAAATTTTGCATGCAGTGACTGATACGCATAATATTATCTTTATGAAGAGTGGTAATGACGAACGTTATGACTTTGCTTTTGTATTATGATCCATAAAAATTCCCATGACTGTTGCAGCTTTCTTGTCCAACATAGTTAAGATGTGAGGTGGAGAAAGTAAAAGATTTAACTCGAGTATTATTTGAAGAGAATCAGAAACGAAGATTTAATACTGACTTGTTGCTGGTAACACGCGTGTTTATAATTAAGTTAATGTACAAAAATAGCATAAAAGTTACAATGAAAAAAATCATGTAATAACCCACAAAGGTCTAGATGGTCCTGGATGGTCTCTCTGACTTGGAGAGTAGTACGGACCGTTTTGAATTCTTTGGGGTGGATCTCGTGGCAAAACGCGCACAAAAGTAGATTTCCTATCTCTAACGTTCTTGGAAAACATGTCGTTGTTGTCTATATCATTTTCTCTACTGGGGTTCGGTTCGAAACGTATATAGGGTGTGGACTCCCTATATATAGCTCTGGGGGACGATGCATATGGGGAGTATTGAGAATCTGAAGGAAGATGTTTGTTTGGTTGATAATGGTCTAGGAAAGCATAGGGCTCATGATTGTCGTGTTTGGAGTGATTGTTTGTTGGTAAAATGGAGATGCGGTCATCCTTTTTGTTTCTTTTTTGCCTTTTGTTAATCAAAACGTATCGTAAGCCACAAATTAAGATAAGGACAAAGATAAGACTGCCGAGAACAGAAAAGAGAATCACCGACCAGATGCTTTTTATGAAACTTGGGTTTTCTGTTGTACTTTCTGTTGCACAAGGATTGCAAGGTTGTGGAGGGCCACTGGACCAAGACGGAGTAGACGGGAAGTCAGAGGGAGGAATTTCTGGAGTGTTTGTAGATGAGGTAACTGAAGGTTCAACCGTTGAAGTTGGGACACTTGTTGATGTAGCGTAAGATGGTAAACAGTGATGGAAGGTTATAGTTGAATGAGGTGGAGCTTGGAAGCGCATAGATTGATGAGGTGGAACTGGAAGCGTCTATAGTTGATGCGGTGGAACTGGAAGCGTCTATAGTTGATGAGGTGTTGTGGTGAATGAAGGGTCTGTGGATTGAAGGTGGAATCAAAGGGTCTGTGATGAGGTGGATAAGAAGGGTCTGTGATTGAAGTGGGTCTGAGGCTCTGTATTAGAGGTGGGATCAGAAGGGTCTGTGATTGAGGTGGGATCTGAAGGGTCTGTGATTGAGGTGGGATCAGAAGGGTCTGTGATTGAGGTGGGATCTGAAGGGTCTGTGATTGAGGTGGGATCTGAGGTCTGTGAATTGAGGTGGGGTCTGAGGGGTCTGATGGTTTTGTGATTGAGGGGGGTCTGAAGGATTTGTAATTGATCGGTGGAGGATCTATGGTGGTTGATTGAGAAATTCTTCTGTAGTATGATTATGAGTAAGGAGGGCTCAGTAGTAGTAGTACGTGCTTTCAGTGTTTGGCGTCGTCGTATCGTATATCGGCCATTACAATTTTTGTCCAGCAGAGAGTAATAATCCGAGGCAAAATGGTCCAATGTTACAATAACTTCCTAAATTATATATTAGAATCAGTTAAAAAACAGACTTTCCTTCCATTAATAGCTTTAGTCGTGCACCAAAGTTGGACTTACTTGTTTCCGGACCAGTCAATTTTTTTGACAAATGTCTACCCACTTGGGCCGTTAATAGGTTGTTGAACCATCAAATGAAATTAGGGCTGCGTTGCTAGATAGACCTGAAGCGATTATATTTGTATTTCAGGTTTCAATTGATATGTTTTATTACTTAACATGATACATTTTGTCCAGACCTTTTCTCATTCATATCTTTGGAGGAAAGAATAACCCGCTTCGAATTACATTTAAAGTCACTTGCTAAATAGCATAGCCTAAGATAAATCAAAGTCCAGAGTCATTGGGTGGAAGTCGTTCTAGTATATATTTCACTGTAGTTTGACTAAGGGTTAAATGAAAATGTCATATCCCATAAAACGATCAACTCCCCATGACTAACCAGGAAGCAAATGGGTTTGTATAGATTAGTTTAAGGAAAGGGATTTATCACCGATCTAATTGACAATTTCTAAAGGATAGTGTTCGACACTGGGAAAGGGTACTTTTTCTGTCTATCATTTCTAAATGTGGCGATGATTTATTGATAAACGCTCAAATCTGTATGTGTACTTTTTAAAAATTAACAAAATACTACATCATTTAAGAATTCGAATAATGATTTTCACGGTTAAGATAAGATTTGCTAATGGTATATAAACACGTATTCTTTTGTATTACTTTAATAGTTCTGTTAAGATATATATGTAGTTACTCTGTTTTTAAAGATTCTAAGGTAGAAGTAATATTCATCTCCATGGTTCGAGTTCCCATCCTGAATATATACGTAACATGACAAATTTGTTTCACCAATTAGTGTATGTAGCAATATGTCAATACCTTGTATATTTGTATTTTAAGGTGATAAACATCAATGTTTTTTGTTCAAATTAATTTATAACTCACGTTATTTCTCGGCAGATTCAAGGTCAATGTTGTTTAGAGCCAAAAAATCCAACGTTTATTTGGTATCTGAATAATTCATGATCAATAAATATGTTGGAATTCATCCGTTCATATAATAATAGCAATTATTTTAAGAGATCGTATTTGTAGAAGGATGCGCAAACAGAGAGTATGACTTCATTAATATTCGCAGTCAGTATTTAAAAATGGTATATGATGCATGCAACCGAGCTCCTTGTATTCGTAAACCGAACTGAAAACGTTGGGAAAGCGGGGAATGATGAAAGGTTTCATATTGGGGGACAATTGTCCGTAATTGATGATAACGGTCTAATTATTGTGATCGCGTGCGCTGAAGATTGATTAGAATTTTTCCGTATTCTGATTCTTGTGAAGGTTTACGTTGGAATTGTCAAAAGACTAAATTAGACGAGTTTTTATTGCAAACATTCTTTCTGATTGGCGAGTACTGCGATAGGACTTTGTTTTATAGTCGTGATTTATATGAACACACCCTCGTGGTTGTTTTCGGTATGAAATATAATCAGACTGAAACTGAAGCTTGAGGTCCTGATAAAGGTGATAAATAACGCAATGAATTCATAATCATCAGAACTCGCTACTTTATCAGCCTTCATGCTGTATAACTGATAGATCGGAAAAGAGTGCGTAGATGGTAGCTCATTAATGTGTATATTTAATTGACAAAAACAGATTCATTAAGAGCAGAATTTATCGTGGAAAATAAATTTGCACTGTACAATTTAATTTATTATGAAACAACAACGTTTTTAAATTATGTACAATAAAGAATAAATTAAAATGTAAAAATGGTATGAAGCGTACGTGCGGTTCTTTAAATTTGAGTATGAGTTAAGGTGACGACCCTATTTAGGATAATTCTATCGCGGCACTACAAATTGTAGTCCCAAGTGGTCCCAGATGAATGCTCCATGCTCCATAATATTCAAATCAATTAAATACACTGACGTAAATTTTAAAATGAATGATGAAAGGATAATTAAACTCTACTTGT
Organism: Orchesella cincta; assembly: GCA_001718145.1. Taxonomy (NCBI): domain Eukaryota; kingdom Metazoa; phylum Arthropoda; class Collembola; order Entomobryomorpha; family Orchesellidae; genus Orchesella; species Orchesella cincta. The sequence goes on along the minus strand of LJIJ01000298.1, from coordinate 11,113 downwards.
TTTTTGATTCAGTCAGTCATTGAAAGATCGATCCATCCATCCAGGATATCCACGTTATATCACATGAGTGTTCTGTAGAGAGATTATACTGATCACTGCGGGAAACGGACATCGCTGGTTGAACTTTGTAATGTTAATGCGGCACATACTGATCACATTTTGTCAGAACGATTCTCTCCGTTTAATCGCAGGAGGAAATTTATTACGTCGCAGATACGACTGATTCAGAGGGGACTGGAGGTAACGGGCCATCGAGTTCAATTGCGTTTTTGAGGGATGTGCCTCGAACGTCTATTTCTATACTTCATTTGCTTTCCAAGTCAGAGTCTGACAGACGTTAAATACGTTAACAGTAAGAATATTATAACGGTTTTAGCCTTCATAGTAAACTTCTAATTTAAGTTGTTTGAATTTGTGAAAAATGCTGTAACATGCAGAAAGCCACGGGAATGGCTTTATATGTGTGAAAAATTAGCGTTGAATCGATAAGAGGAATGGAGAATATACAAACGTAAGACAGTTTCGTTAGGGATAACTGACCATAATCATGAGGTTTAAATTTGTACTTTTTATTTATTGCTCAATAATAACGCAATATGATTAATCATGTAATGAAATTTCATCCGAAAAAAAACAACATGATAAGCGATGGTATGTGATTGACTGTGATGCAAAAAGGCGTAAGTTTCAGTTTTATAATCCATAATAAGTTATAACTCTTTTAATGAATACTTTTTAAACTGTTATTTAAATTGAGGTTGATGTTTAGCAAATATATCATCGGATTATGATATTTCCACTCACAATGATTTTGTCCAACAGCACAAAGTCATTTTCGGAAAAGTGATCCAATCGTATGCTAACTCGTTGTAATAAAAGAAATTAGCGCATGTCCTTTAGCGAGCATTAATAGAAAAAATTTTTTAAATAATATAGTATTATATAGTTAAATACTGATGTCGGTTCAGCCAACTTGAGTCGTGTGACCATTTCTGCATTAGAATACAGTTCCAAGTTTCCGCTCAAAAGAACTGAGCGTTTACATTGACTTGATAAACCAGTGATGTCGCTGTCTTGGGTTGTAACAGTTTATCCACAGGACTTCAATTGTCAAATCCCAATTTCGCCATTTTATGTTAAGCAGGAGTTACTCTGCTGAGACAGAAAACAACTAATTTCTGAGTGGTGCATATACTAAGGCATCAATGTCCAAGTCATTCTGTGTTCTCTCTTATATCGTTCAACTTTCAGGTGAGGCAAAGAGAAGTGGGTAAATTGTTACAGGAGGGTGTTGTTTCTAATTATGGAGAAATGGTGATCAATTATTATTGCAAAATTGTGGAGGCAAATTTTAAAATAAATTAAATTAAAACTCAGCGGAGTAGTTGTCTGAGTATGTGTGGAAGTGGTTGTGGAGCAGTTGTTGGAGTGGTCGTTGAGTAGTTCGTTGGAAGTGTTGTGGAGTATTGTTGAGTGGTCGTTGGTGGATCGTTGGAGTAGTTGTTGGAGTAGTTGTTAGGGTGGTTGTTATTGGGTGGTCGTTGACGTGGTTGTTTGGAGTGGTCGTTTTGGAGATAGTTGTTGGAGTGGTGTTGGAGTGGTCGTATGGAGTGGTTGTTGGGTGGTTGTTGGAAGTAGTTGTTGAGTGGTTGTTGGAGTGGTTGTTGGGGTGGTTGTTGGAGTGGTTGTTGAATATACGTTGTCGATGGCTCACTTGTGGTTGTAGGTGGTTCAGTGGTAGTCGTTGTAGGAACGAATGGATCAATGTAACCTTTCCAACATTACAAACGTCGGGTAATTTCGGGCATAGTATAATGCAACGTCTATATATGTAATAAAGATTATTTAGCAGAGCAAAAACAGTCGAGATTTCGATGCGAAAATTAAGTATTTTTTTTAAAAAAGTGATGTCAAGATTAACATCAATCCATTTTGTTCCAGCAACATGTTCGTAGACAACATCATTCAATAGCAGCACCATGTGTTGTGCACCACTGACAGATTGCCGGAAACCACACCCGAGTCAGTAGACTTCAGGTTAAGCAAAATGCAGTTTGAAACACAGCCGTCAAATACAACTTTCAATTCAAATTTATGAGGAATAGTAAGATGCAAGGTTTATGACACACAAAATGATGAAACATTACTTTGATAGCACCTATGAAGTGACGACCCAGCCTGGGTTGTTAGCTAAATCTACTGTATCAATTTGTAATTCGCTGCCTAGCATGCATTTGGCAGCGCAAAGCAAATGCAAATTTTCAGGGGCTCATTTTAAGGGGAAAAGTCTTGTAGATTCGGGAGCTTTTTGAGGAAGCATGACTACTCTAGGAAATGAATGAATGGCCTGAAATATTATTTAGGACCGGAAGCAGGTTAGTTCAGAATATCTGAAGTCAAACTTAATTAGATATCAAGGTTAACATTATCTGATGGACTTTTTCAATCAGACGAGACAGTACAGATTGCAAATAATTAGATGCAATATAGTAACATACGAGCTACGCATCACAACATGCAATTCTCGGTTGAGCAGATAAATTGCGCTCGTCTATGCAAATTGTCATATACATGATAACGGATAATTATTTCAATCAATTGTGTCAGACAAACTCGATTATGACTTTTTTTTAAATAAAGATTTCGGAACATGAAGTGTCGCTAGAATTAATATTGCATAAATTTAACCCGGTCCTTTAATTTACAAGAAAAATATACGAGAGCATTTTCCATTTTTAATAATATATTCAACAGGTGAAACGAAATAGATTGGAAAGATATAGAAATAAAATCAGCAATCCATTTAATATTAATGACAGTATTCTAAAATGGATGAGCATGTATGGCAATATGGGTAAACAATATGTTATAATAATAATATAATTATAATAAGATTAAATGCAATGATTGAAAGCATCAAATGGATGAACGTTGTGATATATATATGTATGTCAAGAAAGGTTGGAAAATAGAATAATGGCTGTAGAACCAATATTATGTTAATATTCGATGAATTCTAAGAATGTAAGAATACCGTCGTTAAATTGTGACAATTAGATATATAACTTTGAGTGAGATATGGGAGATCGGTATGATTGTAAGTTGCAGTTTATGACAAAAACTGATATTGTCGAGGGCATAACAATTATATTATTTTACCTAGTAAAGCATATATAGTTATACAGCAATGCTGCATTGGCCACCTAGCATAAAACGCCTGAATATAGAGCTGTAATTTCATGCAAGTTCCGTTTAACTAGGGCCAAACGAGTTCAAGATAACAGAGAACATGATCGCCAGCTTGTTCTAGAAAAACAGTGCAATTTGTGTTGAATTGGTTGTTTGCAAAAGCCAACACAAACTGGGCATCATCAGCGTATGGCATTTGTCTATCACTTATTTGCTGAAGTATGAGAAGGAGTTACGAATTTTTCTCATGTGGACTTTGCATTGCGTTGTTTTCTGACTTCTGAAATCAGAAACATTGGGTTTCAGATTTAAAAATGGATTTTACAGCAAAGAAGCTGCCACCTAATCCAAGCAGGGGGGCTAATCCTATTTCCAAACTTTTATTTTTGTGGATTATTCCTTTCTTTACCAAGGGATATAAAAAAGAGTTGCAAGAAGAAGACTTGTGTGATATTCTAAAAGAGGATGAGACAGAGAGGCTTGGAAATGAATTGGAAATGTATACAAACTTAAGATTTACTTAATTTGAGAGTTGACAAGTGCTAATTAAATTTCGTTATGACCTGCTTTGTTTGGTAGATATTGGCAAAATGAGTTGGAGAAGGCAAAACTCACAGGAAAGAAGCCCAGCTTGCTAAGAGCACTGTTGAAGATTTCATGGAAAACGTTCTTCTTAGTTGTGATAGTTTATTGTGTGAATCAGTGTGTTATCATGTAAGTCATCGTAGATAACATGTTCTATTATAGCAGTTGATGTCACAGAAGTTATTGATCTACGAAAACCTTTTTATTTAGGACATGTCAACCAATATTTCTTCGCCTTCTCATTGTCACGTTTAATGAACGTGAAATTGATGACTGGAAAGCATACACTTACGCTGGAGCGGTGAGCCTCACCGCATTTCTCAACACGCTGACGTTGCATCCTGGCGTTTTCCAGATTTTTCATTTGGCTATGAAGCTTCGTGTGGCCACCTCAACTTTAATTTATCGCAAGGTAACATACGGTCAGACATCGTGTCGATTTAGTAGACTATATATCTGTGTAGAAAAAAATTTATCATGCTAAATATTTGTTATTACAGTCGCTACGTCTTAGCAAATCTGCTCAAAACAAAACCAACTCTGGTCAAATTGTTAATCTTTTATCAAATGACTGCACGAGGTTTGATACAACCATTAATTTCGTCCCATTTATCGTCAGCGCACCGTTCCAGTTTGCCATTTTGATGTACATTCTTTATGATCAAATTGGACCCGCTTGTTTAGCTGGAGTGGCTTTTGTGGTTCTCTTGCTGCCGATGCAGTGTAAACAAAACAATGAATATTTATGAATTATTTACTTTATTCTGACATTAATCGCGGCAATTGGAATTTGTTTGTATTCCAGATTATATTGGAAAATTCTCAGCAGTATTCCGACTTCAAATTGCAAAGAGAACTGATGAGCGAGGTCGGTTCATGAATGAAATCATAATTGGGATGCGAGTAATTAAACAGTATGCTTGGGAAAAACCGTTCTCATTGCTGATCGATGGAGTTCGAAAGTAAACTCAATTAGATTTAAATCTAGAATGCAGAATCTTTTTCAAAATTAAAAAAATTCATTTAATCTTTTCATGATTTTAGGTTGGAAGTTGAAGAGCTAAAGAAAAGGGGAGTTCTCCGTGGAATTCATTCGGCCATGATAAACTTTTCTCCGAAACTAGTTCAGTACCTAACATTCCTTGCCTTTGTGCTGCTGGAAGACGAGCCAATGACCGCAGACAAAGTCTTCTTCACGCTTGCTTGCCTCAACACTGTTATTCAAATCACTATACATTTTACACCACAAGCGGCTGCTGGAATCGGAGAAGTGCTTGTAGCCATAAACCGGATACAGGTTAGAAACTCAAAGAAGACTATACATAAATGGACATCTAACATTAGCATTTTATATCATGCGCGTGAACAGGAATGTTAGCATAATTTTTTTTTTTTGCAAAAATAGGAGTTTCTGCTACTGGACGAGCAAAAATCCAACAATAATTTGCAGCTGCATCCAATTTTAACGAGCAATGCTGACAGTGAAAAATCTGGGAATGAAATTAAAATAACTATGCAAGATGTTTGTGCAAGGTAAATACGTTAGGTGATCAGAACTGATCTAGGTGGAGTAGTATTTTTTTTAAACTACCCAGAACAAATGATGGTGCTAAGCTTTGACACAAATCTCTAAAATAAATTTTCAGCTGGGCTGAAAATAGACCGACCTTGGACAACCTTTCATTTTCAGTTGGAGGTGATAAGCTACTTATGGTCGTGGGACCAGTAGGAAGTTCCAAGGTGCAACTATTGTATTTCAAAACCAATCATGATGATAAATTTTGTGTCATTAATTAAATACATTGTATCTCATTATGATTGCGGTTAGACTTCGCTTCTTCACGCAATAATAGACGAGCTTCCGCTTTCCTCCGGAAAACTTATGGTAAATGGAACATTATCTTATGCTTCCCAAGAACCATGGATATTTGCAGGAGACCTTCGACAAAACATTTTATTTGGTTTGCCATACGACGAGTCCCGCTACAAAGAGACTGTAAGAGTGTGTGCGCTTGAGGAGGATATGAAGCAGCTACCATACGGAGATTTCACCGTTGTTGGCGAGCGAGGAGTGGCTTTGTCTGGAGGCCAAAAAGCTCGGGTTTGTAGCCTTATCTCATAATACATTTACTCCACAGGATAGATGTTCATTCATTATCGTAATTAGTGCATAAAAGAGTTGATATTTTCCATTCCCGCTACAGGTTAACCTTGCCCGAGCTCTGTACAGAGATGTGGACATTTATTTGCTGGATGACCCACTTAGCGCGTAAGCTGAAGCAGTAAATACAATAGGTATTCACTTTTCAAGTGTGTAAAAAACATTCATTTTCATAAAAGGGTTGATACACGGGTGAGCCGACACTTGTTCGAAAAATGTGTCAAGGAGTATTTACGAGGAAGGATTCGAGTTCTGGTTACGCATCAATTACAATATCTTCCTCACGCTGATCATATAATCGTGCTGAATCAAGGAAAAATTTTAGCTCAAGGAACTTATGAGGAACTTATCGATGCTGGGATCGATTTCGTTGGGCTTATGGCTAATGAAGCTGAGGAGGCAGTCAAGCGTCAAAGTGTTGCAGAAGTGGTCAAGGTACAATTTTCACTGATATAAAATAATACCCTGACGGTTTGTTGAAGCGTGAATTTATTTAGACCGAGGACAAGCAAGTAATCGAAAAGGGAAAGCCGGTAGAACAAGAGGAAAAAAAATCAGGTGGATCTGTCACAGCCCGAACATATTGGGAGTATTTCACAGCAGGCCATTCTGTTTTTGGATTTTTTTCTGTAGTTTTTACGTTTTGTATATGCCAAGTTTTCGTGAGCGGTAATGACTACTGGTTGTCTTACTGGTAAGAATATATACCTCGTAAAACATTTTTTAAAATTACTTTTCTTTATAATGTTTTATTTGTATAAAGGACGAACGCTGAAGCAAAGAGGAAAGATTTGGAAAACAATGTTACAATCTGCACTGATCCCAATGACAAAGCCTGCGAAGACACGTATCTCGGTGAAAATGTGTACTTGTATACATACACTGGTTTTGCAGCTACCGTCGTCATACTGAATTTAGTGCGATGTCTTTGGTTTTATTTATACTGCGCTACAACCAGTATTAACATTCACGATAGAATGTTCAGAAGCTTGGTTCGTGCTCCAATTAAATTCTTTGATGATAATCCTTCAGGTACAGATATTTATATATCTAATTTACTGCTAATTATTCGTACACGATGATCTCCTTTCTAAATATGAAATGTTTTGCAGGAAGGATTATGAATAGATTTACTAAAGACGTAGGTGCCGTTGATGAAATGCTTCCACCAGCATTTAGCGACACGATTGTCATATTTCTCCAAGTATTTGGAGTAATTTCAGTCGTCGTTATTTCCAACTATTACATGAGCGTTCCAACAGTCTTTCTCTTTATTGCTTTGTATTTCATCCGGAAGTTTTTTATTGAGACTGCAAGGGATTTGAAACGGATTGAATCTATAAGTATGAATACATTTAAAAATACTTTTTAACTACTTTGGATGTAACTGTATTTAATTCTAAAATCCAAAATGCTGATTAATTTTTTCAGCAAGAAGTCCACTTTTCACTCATGTTGCTGCAACAATTCAAGGACTCACAACCATTCGGGCTTGTAAATCTCAACATATATTAGTGCAGCAATTTGAAGGGCATCAGGTTTGATACTAATAAAACTACTTACTTTCACTTATTATGAATTTGATTCTAAAAATTTGTTTAGGACTTGCATTCTTCATCATGGTACTTGTTCATTGCTGCCAATCGTTGTTTCGGCATTTGGTTGGAGCTGATCTCAGATATATTCTTGGTCTTGGTTGCCTTCAGCTTTCTGCTGATTTCGAGCTGTAAACACGTTATTAAGTGATTTTAGAACGATTGAAAAATTAAATTTTGTCATTAAAAACTGACCTTAGAATATGGCTTAAAATTAGCTGAGCAAGGAGGAAATGTGGGGCTGGCTATTTCGTCATTGCTCTCAATGATGGGAAGCTTTCAATGGGGAATGAGACAATCCGCAGAAACAGAGAACTACATGACGTCTGTGGAGAGAGCTTTAGAATATTCCAAACTTAAACCTGAAGCTGAACTTGAATCAAAACCAGGTAGGCGAAGGCCTTTAAAAGCAATGCTTTAATGCAGTAGCTAACTCAAATAATTTTTAATTCAATTCAGATAAGCAGCCTGCATTAGAATGGCCAGACTCGGGGCAACTTGAGTTTGACCATGTTACTCTATCCTATGAAGTAAACAAGCCTGTTTTGAAAGACCTAAGTTTCAAAATCCGACCATCGGAGAAAATTGGCATTGTGGGAAGAACAGGTAGATCGAATTAGCATGAATTAATATTAAACATCTAATACAAAAAAGTAACTTAAATGTGTCATAAAATATGCAGGTGCTGGAAAGAGCTCGATTATAGCAGCTCTCTTTAGACTTACGGAACCAGAAGGAACTATCTTAATAGATAACATACAAATACAAGACATTGGGCTTCATGACTTGAGAAAGAAAATATCCATCATTCCACAAGACCCCGTTTTGTTTTCCGGGAGTGTGCGCTATAATCTGGATCCTTTTAATCAATTTGAGGATCTCGATTTATGGAAAGTTCTTGAAGAAGTCGAATTAAAGGACGCGGTGTCCAGTCTCGACTACCGTGTGACTGATGGCGGTTCAAATTTTTCTATGGGACAGCGTCAATTGGTATAATCGCTTAATTTAAAACAATTTTGAATCTCTTAAGTTGTTTACAAATATCATAAACTAGCCATTATCAACAGGTGTGTTTAGGACGAGCTATTTTAAGAAAAAACAAAATTCTTGTGATGGATGAAGCTACTGCTAACTGTGATCCGAGGTATTTATTTGCTTGATGCAAACAATCAGCGTGATATGATTAACGAAGAATTATATTTAAATGTTTCTCATTTTGATTAACAGAACTGACAATTTAATTCAGCAAACAATACGCACAAAGTTTTCCGACTGTACGATTATCACAATTGCTCACAGACTCCACTCAATTATAGACTGCGACCGCATTCTAGTTCTTGATCATGGCATTTTGAAAGAATACGATCATCCACATATTTTGCTCCAAAATGAGAGTGGAATTTTTACTGGAATGATTGCTCAAACTGGACAAAGCACAAGTACAATGCTGAAAAAATTAGCAAATGAGGTAACATTTTTTTCACGATATTAATTCTTGTTTTTTTATTTACTTGGAATGTTTCTAAATTAAGTTTATTGATATTATACAGGCTTACAAGAAGAAAATTCCTTCAACTCATCAACATTAGGGAACAAAGTATTGTAAAACTTGAATGAAATAAAACTCCATTTGTTTTTATTGTTTTAATACATTTTGGTTAATTTTTGCTAAGATGTTTCTTGAAAAAACTATGAGTTAATGAGATTGTTTCATTAACTCTTTGATTTTGCAACTCATCCGTCCAGTCACCTCGAGCTCCAGCGAAACCATGAAATACATCGTCCAAACGGTGATGGGCTGTTTTGTCCTCCCCAAGGTTTTTCTTTACGATTTCATAAAGTGGAATCTGAAAAAGAATGTGTTAAATGTATTTAAAATATAAAATAAGCGAAAAGAAAACCACAATGTAGTTTTCATTAAAATTAAGTAACCAACCATATCAGGCTCATCCTTTGTGGGTATAAAAAGTACTGGGCATTTAGCTCCTTCTGCATCTGCATTGTCAACCATTGACGGATGAATTAGAACTGATGCATTCACATCGTCAATCTCACACGAAGCTCTAATACTCATTTTACCACCCCAGCAAAATCCAAAAACGCCAAAATTTGTGACCCCTTCTTTCTTATAGTGTTCAATGACATTTAACATGTCTCTTTTTGCTATTTCCCAAGAGCCTTTTGTGGCTACAAACTTCTTTATTTCAGAAAAACTAGAATACAACATGATTAACAGTTTAAAACGAACAGCTCATTTAGTTTATGTATGAATCTGTATGCTTTTATAGAGAAAACTTACTCTTTCGGTGGAAAATTTTCCATGCTAAGCCCCTCCCCACGGAAAAAATCTGGCATTACAACTCTAAACATCCCACAAGAATTTAGCTTGTCGGCAAATTGCTTTGTGTTGGGGTGAAAGCCGAAAATATCGTACGCACAAATGAGCACAAGTTTCGGGGATTTATCCTTTGTTTCATAAATCGGCAAGTCTCCCAGTGAAAACACCTCACCTTCAGGGGTGTAATCAGAGGAAACCGGTGGTAGAGTGCAACACGCTTTGGTCATCGACATTTTGTATGATTTGAATTTGAAACTGTAACAATAAATCTAGTCCTATTTAAATTGAGAAGCAGGTGACACATTTACTTCTAGACAGCTTTTAGTGAACTAATCACTCTGGACATGGACATTATCACTTCAAAACAACACATGCAGAACGATTACCGTAAACCAAGGACAAGTATATACTCAAAAACATAGCATGGTGAAAAATACATGGTCTCAAGGTGAAAATATATGAAATGATGGTCTGGCTACTTGCTATATGTTCACGCACATCATTTTATAGTTATAAACGCATCATAAACACAATACTGAATAGCGTATTAACATTAGCAAATGTATTACTTGCTTGTATTATTACATAGCTTACTCAGACCTATCTATTTCACTTGTGACCAGCTTATAATGACGTGCCGGTCTCTGGTCTCCATTTGAAGGTCATTTTTTGTGTATTCATGAGGGTTTCCATATTCATTCAGAATTTGTTTGGAACTTGGGTGTTTGAGAGTAACGTTAATGTTGCGTCACATTACATTATTCTTTGAAATGTTCATCCATACACCTTCAAATTGAAAAAGGATGACGTCGCCATTCGTCATATGTGTCTGTGTGCTTTTAATACTCATAATAAACTTTTGTGAGTTTATATTCCAGTAATAAGAGTTAAAATGTTTTTAAAACTCAAGGTTGAAGATTATAAAAAGGTAAAATCAGAAATGCTAAAATGTTAAATAGGTCTCATCAAATATTTGAAGCATGTAAATACAAAATATCTTTTGGATTAATTCTACTTTTAATATTGATGAAAAATGCGTCGAATATCGATACATGACTTCCTTCAAACAAACGAGAAAATGAATACGTGATTACTACCTATACCTTTTCGACCTTTACTTGGTATTTGAAAGTCATCGGGAATTTCATAAAATTATTGATTCTATTGATTATATCATTACCAATTTTTTGAAAACTTTGTTGTACTAATCATACAGGAACTCTATGTGAATTTAAATGGTAAATA